>MU707571.1:12255-24455 GCA_026770625.1 Nicotiana glauca
TTTTCTTTCAAAATCTTCTTCTTTTCTTTTAAAGTGTCCTAATGCACTATAATCATTAGGTGGTGACTCTCCAAAATCCATAACCCAATTCCTCAAAAAGGGAATAGAAGAGTCATTTCATCCATAATGTCGAAACCCGCTTTCCGCCTTAGAAAAACGGGGGCGTCGACATCTACAAGCCTTTAAGAATACATAATTTTCATAAGGGTCGGGAAAGAGTCCCGTCATACCTAAACAAATACACATCTAAATCATACTAACCAAACAAGCAACTCCGAAGCAAATGGAGCGCACCACATCTTCCACTGAGCTGATAGCCTATTTGGAAGACTCTCAACCTGTCTATCTGGACCTACGGGCATGAAAAGCAGCGTCCCCAATCAAAAGAGACATCAGTACGAATAATGTACTGAGTATGTAAGGCACATAATAAGTACATAAAAGACATGAAAGAAATATAGAGTACATGACTCAACCTATAAGTCTGGACAACCCTATAAATCATAAAATACTCATATTGTCATGTATATGCGTATGAATAAGATTGTGCGTGTGTTCATAATATCATTAAGCCTTTGAGGGAATCCCATCATATCATCTCAACCACTGTGGGAAAAATCATCAACGTATACAAGATGATCAGGTGGTGATGCGTATATAATGTCGTAACCCTTTCTCATATGCCATATACATATATATTCATATATACGCGTATATAACTCCGTCTGAGTCATGGGTAAATGCACATGTAAATGAATACAATGCATGAGAAGTACGTTAATAAAATCATTCGGAACATCATAAGACCATTATGCCTCTGATTAATATCATAAAATAAATTTACGTATTTTGTAAGACCAATGAACAGACGATGGAATATTAAGACATATTGGAATTCAAGAACACAAGCACTTCTAATACTTCTATGAATAGTGTCCTTTATGGAAGTTGTGCATTTGCTCGTTTCATTTGTATCGTATAAATCATGCCAAAAGAAAAGAAGGGATAGCCTTAACATACCTGAGCAGATTCTCTTGACAATCCCTTTAATATACGTCAATTGCAACAAATCACGTAATAGCGAGATCGGAGTAGGAAAAAATCCATATGATATTGTAGCGAAAGATTGCACCATACTCCCTTAAAATTGCAACATCCCACGTTGCTAATATACTAAGATATTTTCTTTGCATAAACATACCAAATATTATAATGCAAACTTTATGATTTTGATGAAGCAGAATGTTCTCATCAATGCTTCATGTAGTCACAAACCTTGATACCATGTTGTCACGACCCAAAATCCACTAAGGGTCGTGATGGCGCCAGACACCATTGTTAGGCAAGCCAACACGAATTTACTTGAAATTTTCTTGTTTTAACATTTTTGAAATCGTTCCTTTTGTACATTAAACAAAAAGTAATAAGTTTACTGAATAGATACTGATGTCATTAACAAACTCAATATTAAAAACTTCCATAATCATCCAAGAATGCGGTGTCATAAGAGCATAAGCTATCTCCAGGAAACAAAATAATACAACAACTGTCCGGGAATACAAATAGGACAGATTATAAATATGGAAATCTGAAAAAGACTTTGCTGGCTGTGGGTCGTCTCGAGAAGTGCAGCTCACCTAAGTCTCCATATCAACCATGCTGCTATGCCCAGTAGGCCGCTAGAGATACAGGTGCATGTGCAACAAAAATGCACAACAAATGTAGCATGAGTACGAAATCAATGTGTACTCAGTAAGTATCCCGCCTAATCTCGAAGAAGTAGAGACGAGAGGTCGACTTCGATACTTACTAGTGGTCCAATGATGATACATCAATAATATAACAAGTCGGGGGTTTATATAAACATGAATCAAATTCAGTAGAGTGAAGCTAGTAAACAATTCTTTCCTTTATATGAAAATTTCCCTTTTCCTTTTTTCATCATTTATACATATATCCTCAAAACGCGAAGAAGCAATATCAACTTCAGTAAATTACAAGGGAAGGAATACAAGCAAGCGCAAATCATGCCGAGGTCGTACCCGATCTAACAATATTGAAATGTGAACTGCAAGAGGGTCGAATGGCGCGAACCATAGATGCATCTATTTAATCTGCCGAGGCGTTCGACCCGTTCCACAGTATATAAACACATTTAAACAGTCAATAAAGCACTCATCAAGGAGTAATTTATCTAAAGAAAAGCCAATTCTCCCTTAACAATTCAAAGAAATGAAGTTTAATCCTTTTTTAGAAATTCATTTACTAATTCGATGTGATTTAAGTAATTCAAACTACAATAAGATTACAAATATTCCAAGTATAGCATGCTTCTGGGTCCTAGACAACCCGAATTTAAACATAATAGTAGCTACGCACGGACTCTCATCACCTCGTGCATAAGTAACCCCCACAAATAGGACCACATAACCAATTAACTCACCTATGGAGACAATTCCCTCTTACAGGGTTAGAAAGGAGACTCACCTCACTGTGAAGTTCCATAACCGACATTCCACGCCCTTTCGATGACTCAAATAGATGCACAGCGCCCAAAAACTAGTAAATAACTATGCAAATCCATTAATATATGTTCAATTACTCATAAAAATCCAATTTGTAACGATCCTAACCCCGGTCAAAAAGTTGATAAAAATGCCCTCGGGCCCACTTGCCCGGATTCCAAAAATTTTCGAAAATAATATTTACCCATAACCTGAAGAACTCGAATATATAATTTGCTCTCAATCTCATACCCAAAGTCATGGTCAAAGTCCAAAAATATAAATTATAGGTCTTTCCACCAAAACCCCATGTTTCTACCAATTTACATGCTAAAATCCATATATAATCAATATGTTTAACTCAAGATAGGTGGGGTTAGCTTACCTTGTCGTTGACGATGAAAAATCCCCACTTGAAGCTCTCTAAAGTCACCCACACTAAATTAAAATGGGAGAAACATGACCATCTCCCTATTTTAAAAGAACACACTCCCTCTATCTTTTTCGCACCTGCAGCCCTCGCTTCTGCGGCACACATGCTGCTTCTGCGGTCCTAGGCTCAGGGCCAAAAATCATTTCTACGGTCAGTTCCCTCACTTCTGTGCTTGCACAGAAGCAGCCAATGCCCTGCATCTGCGGTCCTTCCCTTGGCTGCCCATTCTGTACCTGCGACTCCCAGGCCGTTTCTGCGACTCCGCACCTACGACCACAACCTCGCAGGTGCGGTTACACAAGATATCAGTTGCCTTAGTTTTTTTTCAAATTCAAAATTCGATCTGTTAACCACCCGGAATCCACCTGGGACCCTGTCCAACCACACCAACCAGTCTCATAACACCTTACGTACTTGCTCGAGGGCTCAAATCACATCATACAACATTGAAATCATGAGTCAGACCCCAATTCAAACTTTGGGAACTTTAGAGCTTCAAACTTCTACATTCAATGTCTAAACCTATCAAATCACGTCCGACTGAACTCAAATTTGGAACACAAGTCATATTCGACATTACGGACCTACTCCAACTTTCAGAGTCGGAGTCCAACCCCATATCAAAAAGTCCACTTTCGCTCAAACTTCTCAAAAACCTTCAAATTTCTATCTTTAGCCAAATGACTCCAAAACGACCCACAGACCTCCGAATTCACTTTCGATCGTGCTCCCAATACCAGAATCACCATACGGAGCTATTCCCAGACTCAGAATACCAATTGATAACACTAAGATGCACTTAAACCCAAATTTATGAAATTCTTCCAAAAATGCAAACTTCCACATTATGTGCCAAAACGTTCTCGGGTCTTCCAAACCCCGATCTGAACATAGGCCCAAGTCCAAAATCATCATACAAACCTGCTGGAACCTTTGAATTCTGATTCCGAGGTTGTTTAATAAAAAATCCAATCTAAGTCAATCCTTTCAACTTAAAGCTTCTGAAATGAGAATTCTCTTTCCAAATCAACTCTGAACTTCCCGGAATTCAATTCCGACCCTGCGCACAAGTCATAATACCTGAAATGAAGCTGCTCATGGCCTTAAACTGATGAACGACATGCTAGAGCTCAAAACAACTGGTCAGGTCATTACATTCTCTCCCACTTAAACATACGCTCGTCCTCGAACGTGCTAAGAACTACACTAGAGTTGTCTGAAATCAATGTTAAATACTTTGTGCACCTACCCGTGCTACCACAACTCAGTTGAGCACATTAGCTTGAGCAAATCTGAAAATATTCTCTCTTATGCAAACAAATAAGCCTTAAAGTCCAGTTTCAACATCCGGAATTCTCTGCCAGGTTTGCTTCCAATATAAGAACAGTGTATGAATCACCACATGATGCACCGATACAGACTGCATACCTTTGCTGGATTCACACTATCCACCACGTCGTTCACAGGATCATAATGACATTCTATGACCATAATAGCCGACTTTCCCCGAATTTGATGCTCACAATGCACCTTATGATACATTTAAGTCTTGTTCCAATTCTTACAATACTGCCACGATGGAAGAGTCGCGTAGAAATTCATAACCAACTACCACGTCAACAAATCATTGAGGCTCTACTCTTACAAGAACATTACCTCATTCTGAACCCAAATAATGATCTTTGCTCTTTAATATACTTCATGCAATCCAATTGCACTAATCTTAGGTCCAATAACCTTGTCTCACCCAGTACGAACTATTCGGGAAACAAGCCACCCCAGACATAACCAAAAGTATCGTACGATGCCACAATGTGCCAATAGGATACCACTCGAATGCGATACATAAGCAAGACGAACTCTAGAAGGGACTACTCCACTCAAGTAGCTAAATATGAACTCACCTCCGAAAATGGAAACAAACACACATAGTAGAATATAAGGGACTGTAATTATCATCACACTGTTGCGGCGTGTAACCCGATCCAAACCACATACTCATGGCGGCGTGCCACCCGATCCACACATAAAATTCATATAAGGAGATACATATCGAGCTAAATTGCTCATTACAACACAATACCGAATATCGGTCACGAGCACGCTAAGTGCATAATACCATCCCTGAGGGGACATATAGCGCCATATGATAACAAACTCAAGCACAAATGAGGTGCGATATATGTTCTAAAAATGCATAGCCATCCTGCTGACATAACATCATCGCTACACAGATGCTCGACACATAAGAAATCTACCAAGCCGTTTTGCAACTCACATGGCACAATATAGCATTACATGAAATAGCCGACGACGAAATAACATCCAACATCCGAATACTCCTCCATAAAAAGAGATATGGTGAAATGAACACATTCGGCCTGATATAGAGCCCATATTCATATTTAAATTCATCCACAAACCTCAAGACGATTGTGATCGTACCAAACTAGGACAATAATCTTTTCTGGGTCCATAATAACTCAATTTTCCCATAACAGTAAAGAACAACCATCATAACCGAAGTAATCCTCCATAGTCCACAGCCTAAGAAACCGAGTGCATCCAGACATAAATTCTCAAATTAACGATATCACCATAATCTTCATTCTTGGTTTCATTCTCCAATCAATCAAGTGACTACATGCCACACTTATACAATCTTCCCATGGAACACACTCCCATGACCTTCCATAACAGATAACAAGTCTGTATATCCATGCCACCAGCCGCACTAATGGTGAAAAGCGATCAAGAATCCATAACCAGGATGCAAAGCCTCTTCAACAAATCATCGATCCCAGGGGACGCTAAAGACAATACCAGCTTGCTCTAATCATTCAAACCCCTTTCATGCTCATTCGAGCTCGTGAAATCTTTGTCAACACCAGACCGCAGTCTTTATCCTCACATTCAAATTTCATACTGTTCACTGCACCTTAACAAGCCAGCATGCGATAATACAAGAATTTCATCACAACTCTTGAACCACTAATATGGTAAACACTTCCTCACATGGAAGCTTTTTACTTAACTCATTCCAAGAGAACCATAGCAACACACGAGTAATTCTTAGAACCATAGAAGATGCAATTCTTCAATTAGTGGCCTAAGCCACCATAGCCCTTTCCGAGATCCGCCTACACATAGCAGGCCATAATACTAGAATAATTCTGAGTAAATTCAATTGTGACGTCCGTCAAGCCTTACACGTACCATCACAAATCACTTGCCTAACTTCAATCACATTGAAGGAACTTATCACTGCCACTAGTATGCCAACTCAACCATGGCTAGCCAATCCAACCTCTTCCAATTTATCCTCAATAGCCTTTGAATAATAATGACTTCATTCAACAAATAATGCACTCAACCCGAGTTGCCATGTAACACGAGACCATCCTGTCTCAAATCCCAGGGACCACCTCATGCTTTCCTTTGCGCATATTCGCATCTCGATCGGTACATCCATTATGATAATTCCTCTATGAATACAAAGTCTCTTTCTCCTTTTTCCTCCCAATGCTACACTACAAGTCAAAATATCATAGAACATTCCGAGCCTTTAATCATAAGCTACTACGCAATCCCGATTCCTAAACACATTGCGGGCTTAGGTACTTAGGCACCACATTTTTATCCTTTGAATTCACTAGGACCATTATTGAGAGTAACCCACTCAATCATGGTCCCGAATATAATCAACTGTAAGGCTCCGCTAGCCCATGACCGCCATATCAAGGAGACACCCAGCCGAATCACCTTCCTTCTAACTCATTTCTACTCAAAGCATAATTCCTGAGTCTTCCCAAAGCTCGAACGTGAGTTGATGATGGCAATTACAAAACACATTCTTCAATTCCTCTGCTCAAATTACCATTGATGTTCTATTTTCTTAGCCGAAACAACTTACCAATATGCCGATAACCCAAAACTTCATAAGAAGATAATCGTACAATCTAATCGTAGGCGGTGGAACTCAACCACTTAGCTTGAAGCCACCATTACGCAACTTCAGAATGCAACAAGATCCTTTATTCATTGTTGACATGATCTAGCACAACCAACCCGCCAAGCTCCTCGAAATCTTTCTATAAACCATTTATGAATATCATAAATCATTAACAACATTCACATGTCCGGCATCCTTACTTGATACCCCGTAGAATTCTTCGCAGAAGCTTTGCAAACCACATGACCGGTGATCTGCTCACAGGAGATAACCCATCTGTGGATATTGCACGTCGACATCTTCCAACGTCGTTGCACGAGGAACAATCACTATATCATTCATAACCCATCATGAGCCCGTGCTCATTTACCGGTTGTACTAATCCGTTCACTTCTTAGGGACATCAACTAAATGTGCGGCAATACCTTCGAATTAAAAGTTAGGTTGTATCCTTCTTCATATCAAGCAGCTATTTTCTGATATATCAAATCTCCCATCGTTATGCTAGTTAATATTTCAAATTAAGCTCATAGACTCGATCACCGTCCTCTAAAATCCCCAAACCACTCTAAATTATTCTCAAGGGTGTAATTATTCCACCACTAAACTCACGTGCCACTCTGCCACTCTCCCACTTTGGCCAAACCCTCTCTTTTAAGCAACTATTCGACTTTCGCATCTCACAACTAGCCTTCTAGAAGTTTAACCACCGCATGACACTTACCACATGTCCTTTCTCATCCTTTGCTGCTCAGCTGATGCCTTAGATCAAAATCTATCTCGGTAGCACTCGAACAAATAGACCGCTACTAACTTTTAAACATTTTCGAAGATCATCTCTCTCTAGTCGTTATTATTAGAAATACACATTCAATCTTGAACCACCGCACCCCGGGATCTCTGATAGCCGCATCTCCAATACTAACTTACAATATCATGCCCCAAAAGCGAATTGTAGAAGGTCTTAACACTGACGAACTTAGTACATTCAACAAGGACAATGACACCTCATCACATATGAGAATTCCACCACGCTCGCAAATACCAAGCCTCGTTACTCCATCAACCCAAGTCTGAATATTCTTAGCCCAATTTCCCTTCCCATATTGGGAATAAAATAGCGAATCTCTAAATCATACACTGAGCAAACCCCCCTTCAAGCCATTCACTACCCCGTCATGTAGGCAAGCATCCTACCATCATATCAATACCGCGCGACAATCGTTCATAAGCATCATGGTAAATTGTGCCTGGCCTTAGAGCTCGCAGAAGTACAACCACTGGGATGAAATAGAAAAATGTCCTTCCACAAGACGACGACAATAGCCAAATCAACTACGTCGGGAGAAGCATCCCGCACCACCTTTGTAGTACCTTTAAAACTTCTAAATTCCTAATTTATAATAATCGTTTTACGTCGCATAAGATCTATTGGGAAGGAAACAAGGTATAAGCCTGGAAGGAATCAAATCGCATGATGAGGAAGTCAAGAAGGGAAGTACTCCTAACAGCCCTGTATCCTTCCGAAGATAAGTACAGACATCTCTGTACCGACCCCCGAGACTCTACTATACTTGCTCATGACTCATGATACCTAAGGGAACCTAGTGCTCTGATACCATGTTGTCACGATCAAAAATCCACTAAGGGTCGTGATGGCAGCAGACACCATTGTCAGGCAAACCAATAATAATTTACTTGAATATCTTGTTTTAACATTTTCGAAATCATTCTTTTTGTACATTAAACAGTAAGTAATAAATTTTACTGAATATATACTAATGTCTTTAACAAAGTCAATACTAAACAACCCCATAATCATCCCAGAACCCGGTGTCACAAGTGCATGAGATATCTCTATGAAACAAAATAATACAATAACTGTCCGCGAATACAAATAGGACAGATAGTAAATATGGAAATTTGAAAGAGACTCTACTGGCTGGAGGTCGTCTTGAGAAGTGCAGCTCACCTAAGTCTCCGTATCAACCTTGCTGTTATGCCCACTAGGCTGCTAGAGATGCAGGTGCATGTGCAACAAAAATGCACAGCAAGTGTAGCATGAGTACGAAAAAATGTGTGCTCAGTAAGTATCACGCCTAATCTCAAAGAAGTAGAGACGAAAGGTCGACTTCGACAATTACTAGTGATCCAATGATGATACATCAATAATATAACAAGTCGAGGGTTTATATAAACATTAATGAAATTCAGTATAGTGAAGCAAGTAAACAATTCTTTCCTTTATATAAAGATTTCCAATTTCCTTTTTTCATCATTTATACATATATCCTCAATAAAGGAAGAAGCAATATCAACTTCAGTAAATTACAAGGGAAGGAATACAAGCATGCGCAAATCATGTCGAGGACGTACGACCCGATCCAACAATATTAAACTATGCACTGCCAGAGGGTCGAATGGCGCGAACCATAGATGCATCTATTTAATCTGCAGAGGCGTTCAGCCTGTTCTATAATATATAAACACATTTAAACAGTCAATCAAGAACTCATCAAGAAGTAATTTATCCAAAGAAAAGCCAGTTCACTCTTAACCATTCAAAGAAATGAAGTTTAATCCTTTTTTAGAAATTCATTTACTAATTCGAAGTGATTTTAGCAATTCAAACTATCATTAAGATTATAAATATTTCAAGTATAGCATGCTTTTGGGTCCTCGACTACCAAAACTTAAACATAATAGTAGTTACGCACGGACTCTCGTCACCTCGTGCGTACGTAGCCCCTACAAATAGGAACACATAACCAATTAACTCCCCTATCGTGACAATTCCCTCTTACAAGGTTTGAAAGGAGACTCACCTCACTCCGAAGTTCCATAACTGGCATTTCACGCCCTTTTGAAGACTCAAATTGATGCACAACGCTCCTAAACTAGCGAATAATTATGCAAATACATTAATATATGTTTAACTACTGATAATAATCTAATTTATAACAGTTCCTAACCCCGGTCAAAAATTTGATAAAAATGCCCTCGAACCCACGTGCCCGGATTCTGAAAATTTTCAATGATAGGGTTTACCCATAACCTCACTAACTCGAATACATAATTTGCTCTCAATTTCAAACTCAAAATTGTGGTCAAAGTCAAAAAATACCAATTCTAGGTATTTCCACCAAAACCTCAAGTTTCTACCAATTTACATGCTAAATCCATACATAATCAAAATATTTAACTCAGGATATGTAGGGTTAGTTTACCTTGTCATTGATGATGAAAAATCCCCACTTGCAGCTCTCCAAAGTCACCCACACTAAATGAAAATGGAATAAAAATGACCATCTCCCGATTTTAAAAGAACACACTGCCCCTAAACTTTCCGCACTTGCACTGCACAAGCCACACTTGTGGCCCTCGCTTCTTCGGCGCACGTTCCAGTTCTGCGTTCCCAGGCTCAGTGCCAAAAATTGCTTCTGCGGTCAGTTCCCTCGCTTATGCGCTTGCGCAGATGCGGCAAACACCGCACATCTGCTTTCCTTACCTTGGCTGCCTATTCTGCACCTACGACTCCCAGGCCGCTTCTGCGGTGCCGCACCTGCAGCCACAACCTCGGAGGTGCGGTTACACCAGATATCAGCTGCCTTAATTTTTCTTCCAATTCATAGTTCAATCTCTTAATCACCCGGAATCCACCCGTGGCCCATGGGACCCCATCCAATCACATCAACCAGTCTCATAACACTTTACGTACTTGTGCGAGGCTTCAAATCACATCGAAATCATGAGTCACACCCCAATTTAAACTTTATGAACTTTAGAACTTCAAACTTATACATTCGATGACGAAACCTATCAAATCACGTCCGATTGACCTCAAATATTCGACACAAGTCATATTCGACATTATGGACCTACTCTGACTTTCAGAATTGGAGTCCGATCCCGATATCAAAAAGTCCACTTTCGGTCAAACTTCTCAAAAACCTTCAAATTTATATATGTCAAATGACTCCAAAACGACCCACATACCTAGGAATTCACTTTCGATCGTGCTCTCAATACCAGAATCACCATACCGAGCTATTCCCAGACTCGAAAGCCCACACGGACATTGATAACACTAAGATGCACTTCAACCTAAATTTATGAAATTCTTTCACAAATGCTAACTTCCACAATAGCTGCCAAAATGTTCCCGGGTCTTCCAAAACCCTATCAGGCATACGCATTAGTCCAAAATCATCATACAAACCTGCGGGAACCTTTGAATCTCGATTCCGAGGTCGTTTACTCAAAAATCCAATTTTAGTCAATTATTTCAACTTAAAGCTTCAGAAATGAGTATTCTCTTTCCAATTCAACCCGAACTTCCCAGAATTCAATTTCGAGCGTGCGCAAAAGTTATAATACCTGAAACGAAGATTCTCATGGCCTCAAACTGCTGAACAACGCGCTAGAGCTCAAACAACCGATCGGGTCATTACAAGAGATTTTTTATATAATTGGGTGTGGGCCCCACTTTCCTAATGACTAAGCCAAATATTCTTCTAATTGTGACACCAAATCTCATGACGCAAGAGTCACTTGGCCAAATCTTGAAATGCTGCCACATTTTTTTGTCTCATCCTTATGCAACATTTAACCACTTAATTATTTATCTACAACTCCAATAATTAACCAATTACCCCTATAATTAAGAATTATCCCGCTTTACTTAAAATACTACTCACTTTTAACATACTATATACATCTTACTATCATGTGCATGTGATACCTTGTATGATACTAGTCCATAAATATCGGGCATTATAGTACAAACCGTATATTATCCCAATATGTCAAACTTTGATGAAATTCAAATTCTTTGATTTGCTTACCCTCTCACTTTCACAAATTTACTTATTACTTGTTTGAAATAACATAATACTTATAACTTCTAAAATAATCTCATTCCCTAGCTTACGTTGATTAACTTACGATGAAACTTTAACATTTGAAAATATGGGATGAAACATCTCATTTTCGAGCTTCCATTAATTTATTTATGGCGCACTTTCACATACGAAAACATGATGTGTAACAATCAATTAGATAGAAAAATTAAGAGACTTTGGTCTGACAGGGGTGGTAAATATAGTAATAATACTCTATAAGCCTTTTGTGAGGAAAATGATATTATACATGAGATTAGTGCTCCCTATATTTCCCAAAAAAATGGTATATCCAAACTAAAAAATAGAACCCTTAAGGAAATAATGAATTCTATGCTTTTCAGTTTGGATTTATCTGATAATATGTTGGGGGGGGGGGGAGCGCATTTTTCTGCATGCTATTTTCTTAATAA
>MU707571.1:25308-37890 GCA_026770625.1 Nicotiana glauca
TGGGGGGGGGGGGGAGCGCATTTATCTGCATGCTATGTTCTTAATAAGGCCCCTCATAGGAAGTTAGATAAAACCCCATATGAGTTATGGAAAGGGTTTGCCCCTAACTTGAAAATTATGAAAGTGTGGAGGTGTTTTGCTAAGGTCGATCTACCTGATTTTATAAAAGTAACTGTTGGACCCAAGACTTTTGATGCTATTTTCATTGGTTATGCTTAAAATAGTGCTGGATATAGATTTATGTCTTTGAATGATAGTTCTATTTGTGAATCTAGAGACGCATAATTCTTTTAGCATGTTTTCCATTGAAAAATAGCGTGCCTAGTGATACGCCTAATAATGCTTTTACCTCTATGTCTGCTAATTTTCATATTGGGCCTTCTTCTAGTGTTACTGCTAATGAGCATAAAAATGAACTTAGAAGAAGTAAGAGGCGCAGAATTGAAGCTAGGTTTGATCCTGACTTTATTACTACTTTCTTGACTGAAAATATTGATCTTGATATTTTGAGTGATGAAGTAGTGTCAATCTATTTAATATAAGAAGACCCTAAGATATATAGTAAAGAAATAAGGTCAATAGATGCTAGTTTTTGGAAAGAGGCAATTAAAAGTGAATTAGACTCTATTGTTATTAATCACACTTGGGACTTGTCTGATTTTTTTTTTTAGGTTGTAAACCCATAAGTAGCAGATGGATATTTAAGAAGAAATTGATACCTAATGGTAAAATTGAGAAATATAAGGCTAGACTTGTTATTAGGGGTTTTAACCAAAAGAAAGATATTAATTACTTTGACACTTACTCTTCTGTGACTACGATAGAGACTATTAGAAGTCTTGTTGCTTTAACAGTTATTTATAGTTTATTGATACATCAAATGGATGTTTAAATGAATTTTCTAAATGGTGATTTAGAGGAAGAAATATGTATGTCTCAGCCTGAGGGATTTGTGAACCAAGGACAGGAGAATAAAGTATGCAAATTGAGAAAGTCTTTCTAAGGTCCAAAACAGGCACTTAAGTAATGGTACAAAAAGTTTAATAGCACGTTAGTGGATAATGATTTTGTTGTTAATGCATCTGATACTTATGTTTATTCCATGATTATAGGATCAGATTATGTAATTATATGTCTGTATGTGGATGACATGTTAATCTTTGGCCCTAATGTGAATGTTGTTAATAAGACTAAGAATTTTGTCTTCTAAATTTGAAATGAGTGAACTTGGAGAAGCAAATGTGATTTTAAGGATTAAAATCAAAAGAAATTATAATGTTTTTTCATTATCTCAGTCTCATTATATTGAGAAAATATTGAAAAGGTTTAATTGTTTTGATGTAGCACATGTGAGAACTCCTTATGATCTTAGCATACACTTGAAAAAGAATAAAGAATCTCATATTTATCAAATTGAGTAGGCTAATATAATTGGTAGTGAAATATTTCTCATGAATTACACACGACCTAATATTGCTTATGCTATTAGTTAATTGAGTAGATATAATCACAATCCTAGTAGTGAACACCGAAATGTTCTTCATTGTTTGCTAAGGTATTTGTGAAGTACTATGGATTGGTGTTTGCATTTTAATGAATTTCCTGCTGCTTTAGAAGAAATTTGTGATGTAAATTGGGTTACTAACAATGATGAAGTTATCTCCACTAGTAGCTATGTGTTTACTTTGGGTGCAGGTGCAACTTCATGGAAGTATTCAAAATAGACTTGTATAGAACGATCTACTATGGACTCTGAATTCATTACTCTTGAGTTGGAAGGACAAGAAGTCAAGTGGTTGAGAAACTTATTTGCAGTGGTGCCATTGTGGGGAAGACAAGCTCACCAGTTTCTCTACATTATGACTCACAGGCGGCAATTGGAATTGCCAAAAATAGTGCGTACAATAGAAAAAGAAGGCATATCCACATTAGGTATGGTTCAGTAGTTGTTTAAATATTGTATTGTTTCCTTTGAATATGTAAAATTCAAATAAACTTTGGTGGATCCTTTAACCAAGTGTTTGGAAAGGAGAGTTATCCTTGAAACTAGATGGGGCTAAAGCCCATGGATTGTGGAAGTATGGTGGTTACTCGTTTGTGATCAAACGAAGCCATATGAGACCTCAATATGCACTACATTTCTAATCCCTATGTCATGTGGTAGTGCTTTATAAGATTGAGCTTATTTTGCTCTTAATGATTCCATAGCCTTAAGGTGGTCTATGTGTAGATAGACTTGATGGAATCACCTACGTGAGCTTAAATGTGCGGTCGCCTTTCGTGAAAGACTTGGGATGTCTTTCTAGAGCACCCATGAGAGGTATGTGCATGACTACCAAAGCACTTTGTTAGTATTGCGGAGTTTGCATAAAATTAAGGTTATAGTATGTGTTTTGGGAGTCTCAACTAATGTCCATTCAGTTTAAGAGTACTTCACTTTGTGGATGTTAGTTGTTGCCTCATTTCACTACTTGTCAATTCAAATTAAAAGATATTGACGCTTAAGTACATGTTTCTTTTTTGCACAGAATTTTTTTCTTTTTGTCTTTGCATTAGTAGGGGATTGTTAGTTTATTTATAATGCAATGTCAAAGATTTCTTTGTGGTCCCTTTTCTTTCTTTACTTCTTTATATTTTGTGAAAGACAAAGTGTTCCTCATTGGTGGTGGAAAGTCTTTTCCTTCTCTTTATATTGAATTGCTCTTTGTTGGACTTTTAAGAGCTAGTAAAAATAAGTGGTCTCACGCACATGCATGCGAGATATATGTAAGGTCTATTCCAAATCAGGTTTTGCTAAAATTATTTCTTAATTTTTGAGCTTACCAGAATATGTCCAAATTCATTCTTATTGAATTGAATTTTATAACATTCCATTTAATTCTTTGTAATTGTCATGCTTTAATTTTTGTAACAACTATGATTAATTTTGTAATAGCTCCATTTTAATTTTTGTAATAGCTACAGATTGATTCTTTCATCTATAACTATCCAACAGCTTTGCCTATAAAAAGGAAGTCTTCTTTAGGAGTTATCCAACACAAAAAATACCTCCATCTTCTTTTCTTTTTAGACAATTGCTTTGTACAAATTCTAAACTTGCAACCACCATTGCACGTATTTGGAGGTGTTGTAGAACCTTGGGGAGTGATTGGACTTAACAATATGCACCTAATTAGGCCGAAATCACTTTCAAGGTAGTATCTTTCCATGATACAATATTTTTGATAGGTTGTTCTTCTTTCCTTATTGTTCTTAGTCAATATTATCTACTCATTTTACTTATAAAAATAATTAATTTTATATTTCCGGTCACAAGCAATCGATTCAATCCGAAAGATATAATTTTTTATTAATACGATGAAGTAATTGGCTTTCTTCTATCACAATGGAATTATTATTCTATAATCCGATTGTTATATCAGTCCAACGCTAACCTTTTTTTTCTGTTGTTTTTGTAATAAAGATAGATACTATATATTTAGAGAAGCAAATGCGTACAAAGTTTTGCGTGCTCACTTTGCACTACAAGAGGTAAACCATTACTACTACTAGCTATATTGTTTGTAGATGTAGGAAGCAAGCTACTAGTACAACATTCCAAAACATGATAACTACTATCATAACTCCTAGTTTCACACACTGGATGTTGCACTTCCAGGTCATATGTACTATGTGGTAGCAAGCGTGTCGTAGTTACTCCAAGCTTGTCCTCATTCCATATCTTACTAACAAAAAGTGGTGGTTCTGCAAA
The DNA here is from genome assembly GCA_026770625.1 of Nicotiana glauca. NCBI lineage: Eukaryota > Viridiplantae > Streptophyta > Magnoliopsida > Solanales > Solanaceae > Nicotiana > Nicotiana glauca. Next base: position 29,060 of record MU707571.1, read on the forward strand.
AAATTTTATAGTAGAGTCTTCAGTCAAAAAGCTTCCTGCATATGCTAGTCTATCTGCTAATCTATTCTGCTCTCTGCACGCATGCCTGATTGGCGGATCATGTAACTGCTTCAGTAGGTGCCTACAATCATTCAATAAATTAGCATCCAGTATATTATTTTTTTTCCAGTATGCTAAGTACCTCTTTAGCGTCAATTTCCACTTGGATTGGTGTTAAATTGTGTTGAACCGCACACACAAGTCCCTATAATAAAGCAGGTATTTCTGTGGCAACAGGCACTTTGCAGAGTACTGTACCTTAGAAACCTAGGTTCCAACTACCCTTTTGATTCCTAATTACCTCTCCAATACCATTTCTATTAGAGTGTGGTGAATGTTCCGCATCAGTATTTAATTTATATATGTTAGGTTCTGGTGGGATCTATTTTAGCGGGACCTTAATATTTTTTTATAATTTATGTGATGAGGCAACCAGGTAGCAATATTCAGTTGTTTGTTGTGTGGTGAAATTTTTGTTAATGAGATCTTGTTTGCGCTCATACATATTTTTATTTCTCGTTATCCAAATATTCCAAAGACTTAATGGGAGATAAGTGCGCCTATTCAAGTTGTAGGGGAATTTTTTTCACTATAGTTTAGTAACTGAATTAACCACTCTTGGGGTGTGCTATCAATTAACAGACTATATATAAAACTTTCCATACCCAGTGTATTCCAAAATAATTTTGCATTCGTACATGTGAAAAATAAGTGATTTAAGAACTCTTCTCCATTGTGACAATAGAAGCAAACTGCATTATCAGTGATGCAAAGATAGTTTAGATATTGCAAGGTGACAATAGATATCGAGCTAAAATGCAGTCACCAAGGAGGTATTGGCACTGAATTATCCCAAGTAACATATAAAGAGAATAAATAGTAGCTAACATTTTCATGTCATTAATGAGAGTCTGCTTTATTTTAATTGTATATTTTGAATTTTGTTTTATGTTATCGTTTATGTGCGTTGTTTAACCCAAAGATAATTTTTAATGTCAAAATAATTAATTTTATATATCGGGTCACAAACAATCGATACAATCAAAAATATATAATTTTTTGCCAATACAACATGATAGAGAATGGAAAAATAAATGTACTGACAGATAATATAGTAAAATAAAGTAAAAAAGAAATAATTATTATTGGATGATCCTTGATGTAACGATCCGATCGGTCGTTTTGCTTTTTAGAACCCCGTTCCCCCAAATAAAATTCTTCGTACTTGCTTTAACTAATTTACGACCTGCGGAGATGGTTGGCTCGGGATTTGGAAGAGTTTGGATTGAAATATACTCATTTGATTCCTTGGGATTTTCTTAAAAAGCTGTGTTTGATATTGGTCAACTTTTTTAGCAAACAGACTCGGATTCGCATTTTGACGGTTCCCGAGGGTCCGCAAGAAAATATGGGACCCGGGCGTATGCCCGGAATCAAATTCCGAGGTCCTTAGCCCGAGTAATGAATTTTTATTAGATATTGTTAAACTGAAATTCTAAGAATTTAAAGAAACTAATTAATGATTGATCACATTGGTATGGGGCTCGTATGTTGGTTCCAAAGCCGGTACAGGTACAATATAACCTTTAAGACTTTCCCGCAAAATTTATTGTCAATTAGAGTAGTTTAACGGTGTTTTGGCCCATTATTGTTCATAAGTTTGATTCAATTGGTTTTAAGGGGTGATTCTTAGATTTAGCATTGTTTCGGGCTTTTCGAAGATTCGAGTAGGTCCGTTTTATGATTTCAGACTTGTCCGTATGTTAGGGCGGGCCCGAGAGCCCCAAGCGTCAATCGGACGAGGCTCGAGTGAAGTTAGAATTTTTTAGAAGTGCTGAAGCATCTGCTTTTGTCATAACCGCACCTACGGTTTGTGGACCGCAAGTGCGAGACCGCAGATATGGTCCATCTATTACAGACGCAGCCCAGGGTAGGGTAGGGCAGGACAAAACCGCAGAAGCGGCTCTAAGACCGCAGAAGCCGTCCCAGCCCATTTGGCCGGTTTCGCAGGTGCGAATGATTTCTCGCAGAAGCGGGACTGCAGATGCTGTCCCCTGACCGCATGTACGAAAATCGTTAAAGTAGTGAGCCTCATTTAATACGGGTTCCAAACCATTTTTGCCACTTTTCACTCTTCCATTGGCGATTTTGGGAGCTTTTGAGAGAAAACTTCCACCTAGCATCTTGAGGTAAGTTTATCCCACCTATTCTTAGCTTAATACTTGTGTCTTCGGTAGATTAAACACTAGAATTTAGGTAAAATCAAGGGGTTAGAGCAAAACATAGGGTGTCAACAAAAGTTAGATTTATCTACGAAATTTGTTATGAAATAGATTAGAAATCGTATATTATTGATCCTTAGGATATTGCTACTAAATGCGGGGGCTACGTACGCACTAGGTGACGAGAGTCTGTGCGTAGCTACTATTATGTTAATTGTCCAGGTAGTCTAGGGTTTTAACAAAAGTTAGATTTAACTATGAAATTATTATGAAATGGATTAGAAATCGTATGTTATCCTTAGGTTATAGAGAACAACTTCCTTTAAAAATTTTTGGAATCCGGGCACGTGGGCCTGGGGTCGAATTTTATTAGTTTAGTGATTGGAAAATTGCTTAAATAGCTAGAATTCGATTTTGTGAGTTTATATTGATTAGTTACTACCTAATTTAACTAGTTTGGGATTGTTTGGCTCCGAATTGAGAGTTTGGGCTCATTCATGGTATTGGAAGTGCACTTGGTGTGAGGTGAGTCTCCTTTCTAACCTTGAAAGAGGGAATTGTCCCCATGGGTATAATAATTGAGTAATTTGCTATTAAATGCGGGGGCTACATACGCACTAGGTGACGAGAGTCCATGCATAGCTACTATTATGTTAATTGTCCAGGTAGTCTTGGACTCGTATCATGCTTTATTGGTGAATGTCTATATATTTTTCTTGCTAACGTGATCACTAAGAATATGCTAGAACTTGGGAAGTAAAATAAGCGAATGCATACACTTGTTGGACACTTGTATGGATTTACTTGGAAATAAATGCGCATTCATGTATTTTCTTGATGTTAATTGATATTTGTGGATCGGGCCGATCGTCTCGGAAGAAATAGATGCATCCATGGTTCACTCCATTCGACCCTCTGACAATGCACAGTTTATTTTCTATTGGATCAGGTCGTCGACCTCGGCATAATGTATGCATGATATCTATGTGAAGCCTTATCTACGATTTGTCCAGCTAAATATTTAAAATGTGATTTGTTGACTACAAAATTGTTCAGAACACGAATTATTATCCCTTGCTACAAATTGTTGATTTTGAATGACTCCCATGCTTAGCATTAAACCTTATATTTTTTTACCCTAGTTGTATCAAGTCGACCTTTCGTCTCTACTTCTTCGAGATTAGACGGGATACTTACTGGGTACATGTTATTTATGTACTCATACTATGCTTCTATACTTAATTGTATAGGATCTGAGGCAGGTACATTTGGCTATCAGTTTGGTACGCGCCCCTGATTCATAGCTTGAGACTTCCACGGTGAGCTGCTCCCTTTCTGTGCTGTTCAGCAGCTTGATAGTGTCTTTCTTTACTTTTGCTGTCTATTCTATCTCGGACAGTAGGATAATTTTATTCTTTTGTACATTCTACTAGTTGCCCATTACTTGTGACACCAGGTCTTCGCACACACATTAGTAGACTATTATTTTGAGGTTGTATAACTATTTTGGCATATTATTGTTCATCTCTGATTTGACTTGAACTTTATGAATTGATGTACATATTTTGGTAAAAGTAAAAAATGAGAACTTAATTACATTTTCCGCATTGGCTTGCCTGACAATGGTGTTGGGTGCCATCATGATCTATTTTTGGTAATGGGTCGTGACAATATGGTAGCCGAACACTAGGTTCACGTAGGTCTCACGAGTCATGGGCAAACCTAATAGAGTCTTGCGGATTGTTACAGAGGCATCTGTATTTATCTTTGAGAGGCAATAGGGTGTTAGGAAAAACTACTCTTTATTCATTTCTTATCGCACAGTGGTTGGTATACTAAATGTCCCTATTTTATTCTCTCACAGATGGTGAGGACACGCACAAATGACGTTCCAGACCCGGAGGAGCTGCTCCCCTCGCTGCGAAAGGAAAGGGGAGGGCACTAACCCGAGGTAGGGGATGAGGGCATCCCAGAGTCATCCAGTAGTACCACCAGCAGATCCTGCGGGAGATCCTATCATCGAGGAGCAGGGTGAGGTGCCCGCAGCTGAGCCCACCCTGGTAGACTTTATGACAGCACCAGGATTCCAGGAGGTCATGGGTAGTATGCTATGATTCATGGATACCAAGACTCAGGCTGGTTTATTTCCAGCAGATCCAGCTACATCACAGGCGGGAGGGTGAGCACAGACCCCTACTGCTTAGTCTCATGGTCGTGCAGTAGTAGTGTATCAGACTTCGGGTGCACTACCCGCGGATAGGGCTCGAGTAGTTGCTGCAGTGATACCCGAGCCTCGACCAGTTGCAGATGGTGACCCGCATAAGCTGTTGGATAGAAGGACTAGACTTCACCCTCCTGTCTTCGGGGGTGAGCGCCATGAGGATGCTCAGGACTTCAATGATAGGTATAGGGACAGACTGCACAACATGAGGATATTAGACTCGCATAGGGTTGACTTCACTACTTTTCACCTAGAGGGCAGGGCACGTAGATGGTGGTAATCTTATGTTCTGGGAAGACCAATAGGTTCTTCTCCTATCACTTGGAGTCAGTTCACGCAGCTATTTTTGGATAGGTATATTACACCCTCTGAGAGGGAAGAGCTGCGGTATCAGTTTGAGCTGCTTGAGTAGGGTCAGATGTACGTGACCGATTATGAGGTGAGGTTTTCTGAGCTATCCCGGCATGCATTAATGATACTTCCTACTGACGCAGAGAGAGTGCTGAGGTCTGTTGCAGGGTTGCATTCTAGCATCAGGGCCAACATGGCCCGAGAGGTGGATATGGGACTCCTTATCAGTTAGTAGTGGACATTGCTCGAAGGATTGAGGGCTACCGTTTGAGAGCTAGGGAGAAGATGCAGCAAGATAAGGGGCTAGGTTCTCCGGAGTGTTCTGAGGTGCCCCGGCTAGGGGCAAAGGTTAGTTTGGGAAGGGAAAGCCTAGCAGGTCCCCATATTCTGCACCACCACCTGCTCGGGGTGCTCCAGCGCGTCCCTATTTCAGCGCCATGCCAGAGAGTTCCCATTCCCACTAGCTATTCAGGGTTCCTCCGGTGGGTATTCAGGTCCTCAGTGTTCTTCTGATTCTTATTTCAGTGCTATGCTGGAGACCTCATACCACCCACCAGCTATTTAGGCTTCTTCCAGAAGGTCTACAGGCCATCAGGGTCAACCATCATGGCAGCAGGCCGCCGCACTATGAGGTTGTTTTAAGTGCGGGGACCTTGGTCATATGAGAAGATACTGCCCCAGGCTTTGGGGCAAGGCAGTACAGCAGGGTCAGTAGCTTATAATTTCAGCACATGCTACCCTGCCACCTAGAGGTGGAGGAGAGACTGGTAGGGACTATCCTAGAGGTGGAGGTCAGGCAGGGAGAGGTCAGCAAGCTGCTGCTCAGGCAGGTGGAGGCCAGCCAGCCCTCTAGCCAGATTCTATGCCCTTCCGGCTAGGCCAGATGCATTGGCCTCAAATTTCATCATCACAGGTATTATTTTCGTCTGCGGTATAGATTATTCGGTATTGTTCGATCCAGGGTCTGCCTATTTATATGTATCATCTTTGTTTGCTCGTTTCCTAGTTATTCCTCCTGCACCTTTTGGCACTCTTGTTCATGTGTCCACACCTGTAGGTGACACTGTGGTTGTAGACTGGATCTACCGGTCCTGTATGGTTACATTATGTGGTTTTGAGACTAGAGCAGATCTCTTGTTGTTCGACCTGATCGACTTTGAGATTATCTTGGGTTTGGATTAGTTATCTCCATATCACACCGTCCTAGATTTCTATGCCAAGACTGTTACTTTAGCAATGCCATGATTGTAGGTTTGGAGTGGAAGGGTTCCACAGTTGATACACCTAGCCTTGTTATCTCTTTCTTTAAGGCTCGGAAAATGATCGAGAAAGGGTGTCTGGCATACTTGGCTTATGTTTAGGACACCACCGTAGAGTCTCCGATGATTGATTCAGTTCTAGAGTTTGCCGATGTGTTTTCTTCTAATCTTCCTGGCATGCCACCAGATCGTGATATTGATTTCTGTGTTGATTTGGCTTGAAGCACCCAGCCTATCTCTATCCCACCGTACCGTATGGCTCGTAAGGAGTTGAAAGAGTTGAAGGAGAAGCTTGAGGAGTTGTTAGCAAAGGGTTTTGTTAGGCCTAGTATATCGCCTTGGGGTGAACCAGTGTTATTTGTAAAGAAGAAGGATGGGGCTATGCAAATATGCATTGATTACCATTAGTTGAACAAAGTCACCATCTAGAATAAGTATCTGTTGCCTTATATTGATGAGTTGTTAGAGCAGTTTCAGGGTGCTAGGGTGTTCTCTAAGATCGACTTGAGGTCAGGTTACCATCTGTTGAAGATTCGAGACTGGGATGTCCCAAATACGGCATTCCAGACTAGGTATGGCCATTATGAGTTTCTGGTGATGTCCTTTGGCTTGACTAATTTACTAGTGGCATTTATGGACTTGATGAATAGGGTGTTCAGGCCTTATATTGATCCCTTTGTTATCGTCTTCATTGATGACATCTTGATATACTCACGTAGCCTGGGGGAGCACGAGCAGCATCTGAGAGTAGTGCTTCAGACCTTGCGAGAGCAAAAGCTATATGCTAAGTTCTCCAAGTGTGAGTTTTGGCTAGAGGCAGTGGCATTCTTGGGGCATATTGTGTCAGTATAGGGTGTTAAGGTGGATCCCAAGAAGATTGAGGCCACGCCTTACTTCAGTGACCGAGATCAGGAGTTTCCTGGGGCTAGGAGGTTATTATCGGCGATTCGTGCAGGGCTTTTAGTCTATTGCATCACCTCTCACTAGATTGACCTAGAAGGGTGCTTCTTTTTATTGGTCCGATGATTGTGAGGCAAGCTTTCATAAGCTTAAGACAGCCATGACTACAGCACCAGTTCTTGTGTTACCTTCCGTTTCAAGGATATATACGATATATTGTGATGCTTCACGTGTCAGCTTGGGTTATGTATTGATGCAATAGGGCGTGTTATTGCATATGCCTCCCATCAGCTGAAGATTCATGAGAAAAATAATCATATGCACGATCTGGTGTTGGGAGCGATTGTTCAAGATCTTAAGATATGGACACACTACCTGTATGGGGTGTCATGCGAGGTTTATATTGATCATCGCAGGTTGCAGCATTTGTTCAAGCTGAGGGATCTTAATTTGAGGCAGCGCAAGAGTCTTGAGTTACTGAAGAATTATTATATCACCATTCTTTATCATCCGGTCAAGGCGAATGTGGCCGCGGATGCCTTAAGCAGAAAGGCAGAGAGTGTGGGTAGCTTGGCATTCATTCCAGCAGAGGAGAGGCCACTAGCCTTGGACATTCAGTACTTGGATAACAGATTTGTAAGGTTGGACATTTTGGAGCCTAGCCGGGTTCTTGCATGGTAGGTTCTCAGTCATTATTATTGGGGCAGATAAAAGCCAGACAGTTCGATGATCCGCATCTGGCAATTCTCAGAGAGACGGTGCTTCAAGGAGCTGCCAAGGAGTTTTCTATTGACGAGGAAGGTTTTTTGCGGCTCCAGGGTCGTCTATGTGTTCCTAATGTTGATGGTCTGAGGGAGAGGATAATAGAGGAGGCACACAGTTCGCGGTATTCCATCCATTCGGGAGCTACGAAGATGTATCGTGACTTGAGGCAGCATTATTGGTGGCCGAGGATGAAGAAAAACATAGTGGCGATTGCCAGCAAGTCAAGTATGAATATCAGAGGCCGGGTGGCCTGCTTCAGTAGATGTCTATACCAGAGTGGAAGTGGGAGCGCATTACCATGGATTTTGTAGTTGGGTTGCTGTGGACTTTGCGGAAGTTTTATTCAGTATGGGTCATTGTTGATAGGTTGACCAAGTCGGCCCACATTATTCCAGTGGTGAATACTTATACAGCAGAGAGGTATGCTCATATTTACATTCGGGATATAGTCTGGTTACACGGTGTGCCTATTTCCATCATATCAGATAAAGGCCCTCAATTCACTTCCTATTTGTGAAGAGCTATTCAGAGTGAGTTGGGGACCCGTGTAAAGCTGAGCATAGCATTTCATCCTCAGACCGACGGACAGTCCAAACGAATAGTTCAGATTCTGGAGGACATGCTTAGAGCATGTGTGATTGACTTTGGGGGACAGTGGGACCAGTTCTTGCCCTTTTCGGATTTTCTGTACAATAACAGCTATCAATCTAGCATTAAGACCCATTTGACGCTTTATATGGTCGGCGCTGTCGTTCTCCTATCGGGTGGTTTGAGCCGGGTGAGGCTAAGTTATACGGTATAGATTTGGTGCAAGATGCCTTGGACAAGGTAAAGTTGATTCAGGAGAAGTTTCGCACGGCTTAGTCCATACAGAAAAGTTATGCGGATCTGAAGGCGCGTGATGTATCATTCATGGTTGGCGAGAAGGTTCTCTAGAAAGTCTCGCCAATGAAGGGTACTATGAGGTTCGGTAATAAGGGCAAGTTGAGCCTAAGGTTTATTGGCCCTTTTGAAGTGTTGATATGAGTTGTGGAGGTTGCTTACGAGCTTGGCTTACCCCCTCCCCCCCCCCCC
>MU707571.1:59416-69492 GCA_026770625.1 Nicotiana glauca
TCCTCCCTTCAGAAGTTATTTAAAGTGAGAAGAAGAAGAAGAAACGCTATGCGTTGGGATCATTTCAGGCTATGCTGTTAACATATGCAGGTGGTGTTGTCTTTACTGCCCTTGTCACCATCCCCAACAGGCCCGTCTATAATCGCAATCCTCTCAATTGATTGGACTCAAGTGAAGCTGAAAAATATCCCAAACCACTGGCTGCTAACTCCAGTTTGGGAACGGAGCAAGGAAATCTGAAGAAGAATTCGACTATTTTGCCAGAGAGAGAGAGAAAGAGACAGAGAAAGAGCAAGAGATTGAAAATGAAAGAGAAAGTGGGTGGGGAGAAAGTCTGAAAAAGAGTGGGGGCGGCGAGGGCTAATCTGTGGAAAAAAATTTCAACAGTATAGAACTGGGCCATACCGGGTAAGAAGGAAAAATATGAACCGTATTTTGTTAGGATAGTGGGCCAAGTGACATAGAGTGTAATTTCTTCTTATTTTAATTGCATATTTTGAATTATGTTTTATGTTATCGTTTATGTGCGTTGTTTAACCCAAAGATAATTTTTAAGGTCAAAATAATTAATTTTATATATCGGGTCACAAACATCGATACAATAAAAAATATATCATTTTTTGCCAATACAACATGATAGAGAATGGAAAAATAAATGTCTTGGCAGATAATATAGTAAAATAAAGTAAAAAGAAAATAATTATTATTGGATGATACTTGATGTAACGATCCGATCGGTCGTTTTATTTTTTAGAACCCCGTTCCCCCAAATAAAATTTTACGTGCTTGCTTTAACTAATTTATGACCTGCGGAGATGGTTGGCTCGGGATTTGGAAGAGTTTGGATTGAAATATACTCATTTGACTCCTTAGGATTTTCTTAAAAAGCTAAGTTTGATATTGGTCAACTTTTTTAGCAAACAGACTCGGATTCACGTTTTGACGGTTCCCGAGGGTCCGCAAGAAAATATGGGACCTGGGCGTATGCCCGAAATCAAGTTCCGAGGTCCCTAGCCCGAGTAATGAATTTTTATTAGATATTATTAAACTGAAATTCTAAGAATTTAAAGAAACTAATTAATGATTGACCACGTTGGTATGGGGCTCGTATGTTGGTTCCAAAGCCTGGTACAGGTAAAATATAACCTTTAAGACTTTTCCGCAAAATTTGGTGTCAATCTGAGTAGTTTAACGGCGTTTTGGCCCGTTAGTGGAAAATTAAGAACTTTAAGTTCATAAGTTTGATTCAATTGGTTTTAAGGGGTGATTCTTAGATTTAGCATTGTTTCGGGCTTTTCAAAGATTCGAGTAGGTCCATTTCATGATTTCAGACTTGTCGGTATGTTAGGGCGGGCCCGGGAGCCCCAAGCGTCAATCGGACGAGGCTCGAGTGAAGTTGGAATTTTTTAGAAGTGCTGAAGCATCTGCTTTTGTCATAACCGCACCTGCGGTTGGTGGACCGCAGGTGCGAGACCACATATATGGTCCATCTATTGCAGATGCGGCCCAGGGTAGGCCAGGCCAAAACCGCAGAAGCGGCTCCAGGACGGCAGAAGCCGTCCCAGCCCATTTGGCCGGTTTCGCAGGTGCAAACGATTTCTCGCAGAAGCGGGACTGCAGATGTTGTCCCCTGACCACATGTACGAAATTTGTTAAAGCAGTGAGCCTAATTTAATACGGGTTCCAAACCATTTTTGCCACTTTTTACTCTTCCACTGGCAATTTTGGGAGCTTTTGAGAGAAGACTTCCACCTAGCATCTTGAGGTAAGTTTATCCCACCTATTCTTAGCTTAATACTTGTGTCTTAAGTAGATTAAACACTAGAATTTAGGTAAAATCAAGGGGTTAGAGCAAAACCTAGGGTGTCAACAAAAGTTAGATTTATCTACGAAATTTGTTATGAAATGGATTAGAAATCGTATATTATTGATCCTTAGGTTATTGCTACTAAATGCGGGGGCTACGTACGCACTAGGTGGCGAGAGCCCGTGCGTAGCTACTATTATGTTAATTGTCCAGGTAGTCTAGGGTTTTAACAAAAGTTAGATTTAACTACGAAATTATTATGAAATGGATTAGAAATCGTATGTTATTGATCCTTACGTTATAGGGAAAAACTTCCTTTGAAAATTTTCGAAATCCGGGCGCGTGGGCCTGGGGTCGAATTTTAAGATACTTGTGTTAGTGATTGGGAAATTGCTTAAATAGCTAGAATTCGATTTTGTGAGCTTATATTGATTAGTTCCTACCTCATTTAACTAGTTTGGGATTGTTCGGCTCCGAATTGAGGGTTTGGGCTCGTTCATGGTATTGGAAGTGCACTTGCTGGTGAGTCTCCTTTCTAACCTTGTAAGAGGGAATAGTCCCCATAGGTATAATAATTGAGTAATTTGCTATTGAATGCGGGGGCTATGTACGCACTAGGTGACGAGAGTCCATGCATAGCTACTATTATGTTAATTGTCCAGGTAGTCTTGGACTCGTATCATGCTTTATTGGTGAATGTCTATATATTTTTCTTGCTAACGTGATCACTTAGAATATGCTAGAGACTTGGGAAGTAAAATAAGCGAATGTATACACTTATTGGACACTTGTATGGATTTACTTGGAAATAAATGCGCACTCGTGTGTTTTTTTTATATTAATTGATATTTGTGGATCGGCCGATCGTCTCGGAAGAAATAGATGCATCCATGGTCCACTCCATTCGACCCTCTAACAGTGCACAGTTTATTTTCTATTGGATCGGGTCTTCGACCTCGGCATAATGTACGCATGATATCTATGTGAAGCCTTATCTACGATTTGTCCTGCTAAATATTTTAAATGTGATCTGTTGACTACAAAATTGTTCGGAACATGAATTATTATCCCGTGCTACAAATTGTTGAATTTTTGTGACTCCCATGCTTAGCATAAAACCTTATTATATTATTTGACCCTAGTGGTATCAAGTCGACCTTTCGTCTCTACTTCTTCGCGATTAGACGGGATACTTACTGGGTACATATTATTTATGTACTCATACTATGCTTATGTACTTAATTGTATAGGATCTGAGGCAGGTACATCTGGCTATCAGTTTGGTGCGCGCCCCTGATTCATAGCTTGAGACTTCCACGCTGAGCTGCTCCCTTTCTGTGTTGTTCAGCAGCTTGATAGAGTCTTTCTTTACTTTTGTTGTCTATTCTATCTCGGACATTAGGATAATTTTATTCTTTTGTACATTCTACTAGTTACCCATTACTTGTGATACCAGATCATGGCACACACATTAGTAGACTATTATTTTGATGTTGTATAACTATTTTGGCACATTATTGTTCATCTATGATTTGACTTGAACTTTATGAATTGAGGTACATATTTTGGTAAAAGTAAAAAATGAGAACTTAATTACATTTTCCGCATTGGCTTGCCTGACAATGGTGTTAGGTGCCATCATGATCTATTTTTGGGAATGGGTCCTGACAACATGGTAGCAGAACACTAGGTTCACGTAGGTCTCACGAGTCTTGGGCAAACCTAATAGAGTCTTGCGGATTGTTACAGAGACATCTGTATTTATCTTTGAAAGGCAATAGGGTATTAGGAAAAACTACTCTTTATTTATTTCTTATCGCACAGTGGTTGGTATACTAAATGTCCCTCTTTTATTCTCTCACAGATGGTGAGGACACGCACGACTGATGTTCCAGACCCGGGAGGAGCTGCTCCCCCCGTTGCGAAAGGCCGGGGGAGGGCACTAACCCGAGGTAGGGGATGAGGGCATCCCACAGTCATCTAGTAGTACCACCAGCAGATCCTGCGAGAGATCCTATCATCGAGGAGCAGGGTGAGGTGCCCGCAGCTGAGCCCACCCTGGCAGACTTTATGACAGCACCAGGATTCCAGGAGGTCATGGGTCGTATGTTATGATTCATGGATACCATGACTCAGGCTGGTTTATTTCCAGTAGATCAAGCTACATCACAGGCGGGAGGGTGAGAACAGACCCCTACTGCTTAGTCTCATGGTCATGCAGTAGTAGTGTATCAGACTTCGGGTGCACTACCCGCGGATGAGGCTCGACTAGTTGCTGCAGCGATACCCGAGCCCAGACCAGTTATGGATGGTGACCCGCAGAAGCTATTGGATAGAAGGACTAGATTTCACCCTCCTGTCTTCGAGGGTGAGCGCCAGGAGGATGCTCAGGACTTCAATGATACGTATAGGGACAGACTGCACAACATAAGGATATTAGACTTGCATAGGGTTGACTTCACTTCTTTTCACCTAGAGGGCAGGGCACCCAGATGGTGGCAGTCTTATGTTCTGGGAAGACCAATAGGTTCTTCTCCTATTACTTGGAGTTAGTTCATGCAGCTATTTTTGGACAGGTATATTCCACCCTCTGAGAGGGAAGAGCTGCGGTATCAGTTTGAGCAGCTTGAGTAGGGACAGATGTACGTGACCGATTATGAGGTGAGGTTTTCTGAGCTATCCCGCCATGCATTAATGATACTTCCTATTGACTCAAAGAGAGTGCTGAGGTTTGTTGCAGGGTTGCATTCTAGCATAAGGGCCAACATGGCCCGAGAGGTGGAGATGGGACTCCTTATCAGTTAGTAGTGGACATTGCTCGAAGGATTGAGGGCTACCGTCTGAGGGCTAGGGAGAAGATGCAGCAGGATAAGGGGCTAGGTTCTCCGGAGAGTTCTGAGGTGCCCCGGCTAGGGGAAAAGGTTAGTTTGGGAAGAGAAAGCCCAGCAGGTCCTCATATTCTGCACCACCACCTGCTCGGGGTGCTCCAGCGCATCCCTATTTCAGCGCCATGCCAGAGAGTTCCCATCTCCCACCAGCTATTCAGGGTTCCTCCGGTGGGTATTCAGGTCCTCAATGTTCTTCTGATTCTTATTTCAGTGCTATGCTAGAGACCTCATACCACCCACCAGCTATTTAGGCTTCTTCCAGTGGGTCTACGGGCCATCAGGGTCAACCATCAGGGCAATAGGCCGCCGCACTACGGGGTCATTTTAAGTGCGGGGACCTTGGTCATATGAGAAGATACTGCCCCAGGCTTCGGGGCAAGGCAGTACAGCAGGGTCAGTAACTTATAATTTCAGCACAGGCTGCCCGCCACCTAGAGGTGGAGGAGAGACTGGTAGGGACTTTCCTAAAGGTGGAGGTCAGGCAGGAAGAGGTCAGCCAGTTGCTGCTCAGGCAGGTGGAAGCCAGCCAGTGCTCCAGCCAGATTCTATGCCCTTCCAGCTAGGCCAGATGCATTGGCCTCAAATTCCATCATCACAGGTATTATTTCCGTGTGCGGTATAGATACTTCGGTATTGTTTGATCCAGGGTCCGCCTATTTATATGTATCATCTTTGTTTGCTCAATTCCTAGTTATTCCTCCTGCACCTTTTGGAACTCTTGTTCATGTGTCCACACCTGTGGGTGACTCTGTGGTTGTAGACTGGATCTACCGGTCATGTATGGTTACATTATGTAGGTTTGAGACTAGAGCAGATCTTTTGTTGTTCGACCTGATCGACTTTGAGATTATCTTGGGTTTGGATTGGTTATCTCCATATCACGCCGTCCTAGATTTCCATGCCAAGACTGTTACTTTAGCGATGCTATGATTGCAGGTTTGGAGTGGAAGGGTTCCACAGTTGATACACCTAGCCTGGTTATCTCTTTCCTGAAGGCTCGGAAAATGATCGAGAAAGGGTGTCTGGCATACTTGGCTTATGTTCAGGACACCACCGTAGAGTCTCCGATGATTGATTCAGTTCGAGAGTTTGTCGATGTGTTATTTTCTGATCTTCCTGGCATGCCACCGGATCGTGATATTGATTTCTGTGTTGATTTGGATCCAAGCACCCAGCCTATGTCTATCCCACCATACCGTATGGCTCCTAAGGAGTTGAAAGAGTTGAAGGAGCAGCTTGAGGAGTTGTTAGCAAAGGGTTTTGTTAGGCCTAGTGTATCGCCTTGGGTTGAACCAGTGTTATTTGTGAAGAAGAAGGATGGGACTATGCAAATATGCATTGATTACCGTTAGTTCAACAAAGTCACCATCTAGAATAAGTATCTGTTGCCTCATATTGATGATTTTTTAGAGCAGTTTCAGGGTGCTAGGGTGTTTTCTAAGATCGACTTGAGGTCGGGTTTCCATCAGTTCAAGATTCGAGACTCAGATGTCCCAAAGACGGCATTCCATACTAGGTATGGCCATTATGAGTTTCTGGTGATGCCCTTTGGCTTGACTAATGTACTAGTGGAATTTATGGACTTGATGAATAGGGTGTTCAGGCCTTATATTGATCCCTTTGTTATCGTCTTCATTGATGACATCTTGATATACTCACGTAGCCTGGGGGAGCACGAGCAGCATCTGAGAGTAGTGCTTCAGACCTTGCGAGAGCAAAAGCTATATCCTAAGTTCTCCAAGTGTGAGTTTTGGCTAGAGGCAGTGGCATTCTTGGGGTATATTATGTCAAGAGAGAGTATTAAGGTGGATCCCAAGAAGATTGAGGTAGTTCAGAGTTGGCCACGCCTTACTTCAGTAACCGAGATCAGGAGTTTCCTGGGGCTAGGAGGTTATTACAGGCGATTCGTGTAGGGCTTTTCGTCTAATGCATCACCTCTGACTAGATTGACCCAGAAGGGTGCTTCTTTCCATTGGTCCGATGATTGTGAGGCGAGCTTTCATAAGCTTAAGACAGTCATGACTACAGTACCAGTTTTTGTGTTACCTTCCGTTTCATGGATATATACGATATATTGTGATGCTTCACGTGTCAGCTTGGGTTATGTATTGACGCAATAGGGCGTGTTATTGCATATGCCTCCCATCAGCTGAAGAATAATGAGAAAAATAATCATATGCACGATCTGGAGTTGGCAGCGATTGTTCAAGCTCTTAAGATATGGACACACTACCTGTATGGGGTGTCATGCGAGGTTTATACTGATCATCGCAGCTTGCAGCATTTGTTCAAGCTGAGGGATCTTAATTTGAGGCAGCGCAGGAGTCTTGAGTTACTGAAGCATTATTATATCACCATTCTTTATCATCCAGGCAAGGCGAATGTGATCGCAGATGCCTTAAGCAGAAAGGCAGAGAGTATGGGTAGCTTGGCATTCATTCCAGCAGAGGAGAGGCCACTAGCCTTGGACATTCAATACTTGGATAACAGATTTGTGAGGTTGGACATTTTGGAGCCTAGCTGGGTTCTTGCATGTGTAGGTTCTCGGTCTTTATTATTGGGGCAGATAAAGGCCCGACAGTTCGATGATCCACATCTGGCAATTCTCAGAGAGACGGTGCTTCAAGGAGCTGCCAAGGAGTTTTCTATTGACGAGGATGGTATTTTGTGGCTCTAGGGTCGTCTATGTGTTCCTAATGTTGATGGTCTGAGGGAGAGGATAATAGAGGAGGCACACAGTTCGTGGTATTCCATCCATTCGGGAGCTACGAAGATGTATCGTGACTTGAGGCAGCATTATTGGTGGCGGAGGATGAAGAAAAACATAGTGGCGTATGTGGTTAGGTGTTTGAATTGCTAGCAAGTCAAGTATGAACATCGGAGGCCGGGTGGCCTACTTCAGCAGATGTCTATACCAGAGTGGAAGTGGAAGCGCATTACCATGGATTTTGTAGTTTGGCTGTCGTGGACTTTGCGGAAGTTTGATTCAGTATGGGTCATTGTTGATAGGTTGACCAAGTCGGCCCACATTATTCCAGTGGTGAATGCTTATACAACAGAGAGGTATGCTCATATTGACATTCGTGATATAGTCCGGTTACACGGTGTGCCTGTTTCTATCATATCAGATAGAGGCCCTCAATTCATTTCCCAATTTTGGAGAGCTGTTCATAGTGAGTTGGGGACCCGTGTAAAGCTTAGCATAGCATTCCATCCTCAGACCGACGGACAGTCCGAGCGAATAGTTCAGATTCTGGAGGACATGCTTAGAGCATGTCTGATTGACTTTGGGGGACAGTGGGACCAGTTCTTACCCTTGTCGGATTTTCCGTACAATAACAGCTATAAATCTAGCATTAAGACCCATTTGAGGCTTTATATGGTCGACACTATCGTTCTCCTATCAGGTGGTTTGAGCCGGGTGAGGCTAAGTTATACGATACAGATTTGGTGCAAGATGCCTTGGACAAGGTAAAGTTGATTCAGGAGAATTTTCGCACGGCTTAGTCCAGACAGAAAAGTTATGCCGATCTGAAGGCGCGTGATGTATCATTCATGGTTGGCGAGAAGGTTCTCTAGAAAGTCTCGCCAACGCAGGGTACTATGAGGTTCGGTAACAAGGGCAATTTGAGCCCATGGTTTATTAGCCCTTTTGAAGTGTTGATATGAGTTGGGGAGGTGTCTTACGAGCTTGCATTACCCCTCCCCCCAGCTTATCAGGAGTTCATCCGGTTTTTCATTTATCGATGCTTCGAAAGTATCATGCCGATTTTTCCTACGTGTTAGACTTTAGTACTATTCAGAAAGATGAAAGTTTGGGTTAAGATAAGGAGTCAGTTGCCATTATTGATAGACAAGATCGCCAGTTGATGTCCAAGAGGATTTCTGCGGTGAGGGTTCAATGGGGGCCAACCAGTCGAGGAGGTGACCTAGGAGTCCGAGGAAGACATGCGAAGCACATACCCTCATTTATTCAGCACCTCAGGTACTTTTCTATGATTATTCGAGGATGAACACTTGTTTAAGAGGTGGAGGATGTAACAACCCGATCGATCGTTTTGCTTTTCAGAACCCCATTCCCCCAAATAAAACTCTCTGTGCTCGCTTTAACTAATTTACGACCTGCGGGGATAGTTGGTTCGGGATTTGAAAGAGTTTGGATTGAAATATGCTCATCTGTCTCCTTAGGATATTCTTAAAAAGCTAAGTTTGACTTTGGTCAACATTTTGAGAAAACGTACCCGGATTTGTTTTTTAATGGTTTCGGAGGGTCCCTAGCCTCAGTAATGAATTTTTATTAGAAATTGTTAATATGAAATTCTAAGGATTTAAAGAAACTAATTCATGATTGGTATGGGGCTCGTATGTGGGTTCCGAAGTCCAGTACAGGTTCAATATAAAATTTAGGACTTGCCCAAAAAATGTGGTGTCAATCCGAGTAGTTTAAGGGTGTTTTGTCCCGTTAGAGGAAAATTAAGAACTTGAAGTTCAAAAGTTAGATTCAATTGGTTTTAGGGGTGAATCTTAGATTTAGCATTTTTTCAGGCGTTCCGATGGTTTGAGTAGGTCCATTGCATGATTTCAGACTTCTCGATATGTTCGGGCAGGGCCTGGAGCCCCGAGCGTTAATCTGACGAGGCTCGAGTGAAGTTGGAATTTTTGAGAAGTGTTGAAGCATCTGCTTTTGTGATAACCGCACCTGTAGTTGGTGGACCGCAGGTGCGACTGTAGATGCGGTCTATCTATCGCAGATGCGGCCCAGCGCAGGCCATGGCAAAACCACAGAAGCATCTCCCAAGCTGCAGAAGCGGTCCCAGCCCATTTGGCCGATTTCGCAGGTGCAAACGATTTCTCATAGAAGCGGGACCGTAGATGAGATCCCCTGACCGTAGATGTAGAAATCGCTGAAGAAGTGAGCTTCATTTAATACGGGTTCCAAATAATTTTTGCCACTTTTCACTCTTCCATTGGCGATTCTGGGAGCTTTTGAGAGAAGACTTCCACCTAGAATCTTGAGGTAAGTTTATCCCACATATTCTTTGCTTAAGCTTGTGTCTTAGGTAGATTAAACACTAGAATTTAGGTAAAATCAAGGAGTTATAGCAAAACCTAGGGTTTTAACAAAAGTTAGATTTAACTACGAAATATTTATGAAATGGATTAGAAATCGTATGTTATTGATCCTTAGGTTATAGAGAACAACTTCCTTCAAAAAATTTGGAATCCAGGTGTCACACCTCCTTTTTCCGCTACCCGCGAGGGCGCAAGGGAGTTTTTCCAATTAAAGGACAATCGAAACAGGATTTATTTATTTAATTCAGAGTCGCCACTTGGGAGATTTAAGGTGTCCCAAGTCACCGGTTGAATCCCGAATCGAGGAA
>MU707571.1:81209-91329 GCA_026770625.1 Nicotiana glauca
GGGTAGTACAACAGAGTCATAGTTGTTTCTACCCTTGAATTTTTTCCGGGTGATTGTCTGTTCCTGGAGATATAGAGTTACACTCGTAAGTTTCTTTCGACTCTCTTGAATTGATTTACTTATGTTGTTGTAAGTCTCTTAATAAAGATAGATAACCTCAAATCTTGATCAAGACTCCGGCAAATGATGAGGCTCAAGACCGATATTTTGATATAGGTCGCTTAGAAGAGGAAGAAGAAGAGTACCATAGGTATTGATTCGGAGAATGTCCTTGCAAGTCCTATGAAGAAATGATCTGACAAAGGGAGGAAAGAACTTTATGAGGATAATCAGAGTAATCCCTGGACTTATCCCCAATCTACTCAATTTCGTCTCCAAGCTAGAAGATGTTTCCATTATCATGGCGGATGTTAGAGAGAATTCTCTTATTTAACAAATATATAAGTATTGCAATCACACTTGTCTAGATATTATTTGGTATAGTATGAAATTTATCTGAGTGCTAATTTTTTCTTGGCACTTTAAAATTTATCAGAGTGCTTATGCTTAGTCTTATAGACTTAAAATATATATTTTGGATGCATCTATGATGACCCGATAGGTCATCTAGAGTTTTTAACATTAAGTTCGTGTTTCGAAGCCTCCGGTTGATACTTTAAGCCTTCCTCGATTTGCATGTGCAGTATTTTTTCGAAAGGCTTTTATGTAAAAAAATTAATAAAATATTAAATTTTTCCTTAAAGATATATTTGAGTTGACTTCAGCCAATGTTTTGAGCAACCGGGCCCGGATCCGTATTTGGATGGTCCCGATGAGTTCGTATCGTGATTTGGGACCTGGACATACGTCTGAAATCGAATTTGAGTTGTCGCTTTTTTTTTGAAAATTGAAAGTTTAAAGGTTAATTAATATTAAGGAATTGACCAATGTTTGACTTTGTTGATACCAGTCAGTATTTTTGTACTGTATTCTGGTATAGGTCCATTACTACATTTATAACTTGTCTACCAAATTTGGTGAGAAACGCAGTTAGTTTGACGTGATTCAGACATCCGGTTGTTAAAATACAAGTTCTAAAGTTTTATTGAAAATTTCATTTGATTTGGTGTCCGATTCGTAGTTTTAGGTGTTATTTTGGTGTTTGGATCAAGCGAGCACTTCTAGAAATTGAAGCTATGGCAACCCTTCTAAAACCGTTGCAATAAATCTGCTAACCGTCCTTATAGGTCTATTGGAACGGATGCTGACCCATTTCAGGATTCAGCGTTACAATAGGTCTATTGGAATGGTTTTTTGCAACGGTTTATAAACCGTCCCCATAGATAGGGATATTGTAACGGTTTTGGATTGCTACCATGTTCTATCTACAGGAACAATTTATTTTCTGTTGGGACGGTTATAAACCGTCCTGGTAAACTAATACAACTGATTTTTTTAAGGCTATTGCAACGGTTTTCATGATATTAGAACAACTATCAGTACTCTATTACAACAGATATTATAATATATTGGAACAGTTATTAAGGGTTGCTATTGTTATTTGCTAGGTTTATTGGAATTCTTATATTCTCTATTGCAACAAATTATAATTTCTGATATTTATGGAAGCAAAATGAGAAATAGTTTCCTATTCTATGAAATTTTATGGAAGCAAAATGAGAAATAGTTTCCTATTCTATGAAATTGTTTACACCATATCCAACTAGCATTATCCATGTACAAAAATAAAATATGGATACAATGTTTGGTCAAACAATTCAAAACTCAAAATAGATGAGTTTGCATACAAAAAGTTCTAAACTAAAATATCCTTAAACATAATGATAAAGCCTAACAACAATCAACAACACTCAAGTAAGGTCTTCGTCACTGTTTTCATCCGCAATCACTGCACCTACAAAAGATGATGAGAAATAATTAAATAATATTTTTAGGATAATTGATTCACAAAGTAATTGAATGACCAATTTGATAATAACTAGAAAATTTTCACTCTCTCTAAATTCTTAAATTTTTCGGCAGAGTTTATTTTGTAAATATGACTATCCCAAAATTTTCAACCTGCTCAAAACATCATTTGCAAATACAACTATGCATAACCTAAGATCCATCCATACATAAACTATCTATATGTGCCATCCACAATATTATCAATACGGCATGGCCAACTGCACCTAATAACTGCATCCACAATAATATAGCATTATCAAACATACTTTTTATTTACAGTTACTACTGCAGAAACCATACTTGGAGGGTGATGTTCCCTCAAGACAGCTAAAAATTTTTGACCAATTTTTAACCAAATCTTCACAGCCGATATCTCTCATTATCAAACAAAACCTCAGTTTTGCAACAATCTCTAACAGATGTACCCTCAAAGCATAATAATACAAAAATCATTCTGGAGAAGTTTGCAACAATCTCTAACAGATGAAGATAGTGCGAACATCTCCTGTTTGCAGCAATCTCTAACAGATGAAGATAGTGCGAACATCTCCAGAATAGCACCAGATAAAATATGCACATGAGTCCTAAACTCAGAAAGGCAACTAGAATACAACAATGTAGTTCATCATTCTGGAGAAGTTTGCAAACCGTAATATATATCCCAACATATATAGTTCTTGGCATCAACAAGTATAATTCTAAACCCAATAAGCTAAAAAATAAGCAATATTAATACCTCGAATGAGTTGGCCTTCTTTGTTGCTATCAGTAGATGGACGACGGATTGGTTGCAAAGTTGCTCGTTGTGCAGAAGAAGCTTCTCCGGGAGAATTATCACCCAATGCCGCTAGAATAATATTAGCATCAATATCAATTCCTGAACGGTGAAGTCGTGCAAGGACATCTGCAACAACTTCTTGATGGATAGTTGCCTTTTGTTCCTCAATTTTCTCCTCCATCCTTTGTATCTTCTCCATTTTTTGTAGAGAATTTGTAGTATTTGAAGAAGATTCAAAACATCCTACCTTCCCTCTCAAAGAAGTTCTTGTAACCCCTCGTCCATACAATCTTAGACGTCCCGGATGTTCAGGCCCCATGACAGATGCAAATGCATCAACGGACTCATTGCCATTTTTATTTTGTTGGGCTTCAATTGCCACTATTTCAGCCTTCAAAGCAAATTCAAACAAATAGAACAATTAAATAAAAAGTATACTAATAAAAACAAATAATTGACCTCGATATAACATCAGTTAAATATAATTCGCACAATTTTACTAGTTGTATCATCATCCGAGCACTTGTATGATCGCCCAGCTTTCCTTTTTCTTGTAGCTACAAAGACTTCTTTTGCCGATAAAGGATCCGAAGTTTCCTTCTCGTTTTCCTAGTTACATAGCTACATGAAAGTGATTTAGAATTCGTGGTGATCTACCATATACTAAACAAGAGCAGAAATTGAGAAATTTTTTGCCATTATTTGCTAGTTACACACCAATTTAGAGCGCACTAAAGCAAAACTTCTTTTTCCAACAGTATGAGGATTCTTCAACTTTTTCCGGTTCTCAATATTAATTTGGGACATTCTCTGCAAGAAGAAAGAAACATCAAACAACAACTTACAATTCTGAATCAAAATTGGGACATTAATGCAAAATAATGTGATTGACTGATGCTAGTTTTTCCTTTACAAAAATCACACGTTGACTGATTCTGCTTTTCCCTTCACAAAATCACATGTTCTGCACAAGTTGTAACTTCTTTTCTGCAAATTATCCTAGGTTAAGCATGTGTTGTTTATAGCAGTCCATCAAGCCAAGCCACTTTTGGTGGTGTTTTTGTTTTCCACATTGTCCTCTAAGCCTATTTGCACCTGTTTCCAACCTGTCCTCTTAGTGGCAAGTTATACAGTAATCTTAGTTCATAGTAAAAACTAACTTGGCTTTGCAGGCATTATTGGTTTTTTTGGGGCAGTTGTAATTTATGGCTATGAACCATCTAAAAGCTGGTGCAATTGTTCCTACTCCTATTGCCACAGTCTGAGTTACAAGAATAAAGTTTGTGGACCACTTGTATTCAGAGTCTCCATTACAAAAGTTGAATCTCCAATGAAGAAAGTAAGAAGCAAATCAAGTGTTATAGGCCATGGTCCAGATTTCTAGAAAAAAATTGCCAGCATTTCGGCGCTTTTTGGGCAGAATCGCCAACATTTCATAAGCATAAGAAACATCAGGATGATATGCTCATTGTATAAAACATAGATTACACTAGTAGCTAATTGTATACCAATGTTCACAAATTACATAGATTACATATTTTCAGTTTCAGTGCTCTATATTTTCATAGATTACATAAATATGTGTGGATACATAGCTAGGCCTAAAACTGATATGGAAATGCTTAAAACCATAACTTTTCAGCATATCTGCTTTTACGATAAGTCGACAACCATACGACAACACAACAATTACAGACCAGTGTTTCGGCGCTTTTTGGGTAGAATTTTTCTGGAAAAAAATTGCCAGCATTTCGGCGCCTTTTGGGCAGAATCGCCAGCATTTCACAAGCATAAGAAACATGAGGGCGATATGCTCTTTGCAGAAAACATAGATTACACTAGTAGCTAATTGTATTCCAATGTTCACAGATTACATAGATTACATATTTTCAGTTTCAGTGCTCTATATTTTCATAGATTACATAAATATGTGTGGATACATAGCTAGGCCTAAAAATAATATGGAATTGCTTAAGACCATAACTTTTCAGCATATCTGCTTTTATGATAAGTCGACAACTATACGACAACACAATAATTACAGACTAGTGTTTCGGCGTTTTTTGGGCAGAATTTTTCTGGAAAAAAATCGCCAGCATTTCGGCGCTTTTTGGGCATAATCGCTAGCATTTCGGTGCTTTTGGACATTTAGGAAGAAGAAGAAGAAGAAGAAGAAGAAGAAGAAGAAGAAATGCATAATCGCTGGCATTTCGGTGCTTTTGGACGTTTAGAAGAAGAAGAAGAGGAAGAAGAAGAAGAGGAAGAGGAAGAAGAAGAAGAAGAAGAAGAAGAAGAAGAAGAAGAAGAAGAAGAAGAAGAAGAAGAAGAAGAAGAAGAAGAAGAAGAAGAAGAAGAAGAAGAAGTACATATACCTGGAGTTTCTCGAAGAAGAAGAAGAAGAAGAAGTAGTAGTAGTAGTAGTAGTAGAAGTAGTAGAAGTAGTAAGAAGTACATATACCTGGAGTTTCTCGAAGAAGAAGAAGAAGAAGAAGAAGAAGAAGTAGTAGTAGAAGAAGAAGTAGTAGTAGTAGTAGTAGTAGTAGTAGTAGTAGTAGTAGTAGTAGTAGTTGTAGTAGTAGTAGTAGCAGTAGTAGTAGTAGTAGTAGTAAGAAGTACATATACCTAGAGTTTCTCTGAGTTCCAATGCCTAAGGAGTTCCTTAAACTGAGAAGCTGGAACATCTTCAGGGATATTTTGCAATCGAGCTTCATCATTGTGATAGGAGTCAAAGTGATCCTTTTTCAATCTTTTCTTGTGCTTTCTCCAGGCAGCTTGCACTGATTCCAAAGTATATTTTTTTCCGGCTTCAGGAATATCATACTTAGCCTACAATTGATGTCAAATCTGTTAGTGCAGAAGATATGACATTTTCAACCAAAAACTAAAAATTAGGAAGTTCAGACCTTGGTATATTCCCATATATCCTCTTTTGTGTCCATCTTCCTCCAATCCAAAATATCAAGAGGACATAGAGTCGCATTCCTTGCCAATGTGCCGATGAAGCTTCCAAACTCTGACACAACTTTTTCGCTAGGACCAACGGGTTGATTTAAGTGGTTAAGTAAAATCACTTTACGCTCCTGGCGTCCATGTATATTTTTCATCTTTGTTCTACCTCTTTTTCTTGGTTGAATAGAAGGGCCTACAATTATATGAACAAAAAAAAAAACCACCAAATCAGTATTGTTGATACATTATATATGACTGCAATAGGATGAAAATATTTTCAGATAAAATCTATAAGTTCTTACCTTGTTCTTCAGATTGTTCATCTACAGTAGGAGTTGTAGAATCCAACTGAACTTGTTCCTGTACTTTTTCATCTATTACTTGTGTGGAAAGAGTGGTTGATCTAGTTTGTACATGAGTTGCCACTCCTGAATATTGTGGTAGTAGCAGATTCTCTTCAATGATATTCGGATGCTCTTTGTTTGATTGTTTAGCAGGAACAACATATTTTGCAGCAGTGGTTGATCTAGTTTGTACATTGGCTACAACTCCTGGATATTGTGGCAGATTCTCTTCAATAATATTCGAAAGATATTTCTTTGATTGTTTAGCGGGAACACCATATTTTTGGCTAAACGAACTCCTTATTTGATTTGCCAAAGATGCCATTGTTCCAGGTTTTGCGTATGTCGCACTTGTCTTTCTTTTGGGCTTTGAAGGTCTTTCTTGACTTATGTCTGTCAGAATATGATGAAGAATACAAAAATAAATTATTTCTAATAGGTATAATATAAAAGACAACAGTAGGATTTAAAGAAAAATTCTAGGAGTTGATCTTAGAAATCTGAAATCTGCCTGATTTACTTATTATATTAAATTGTGTGGCTGATGCTAAGGTCAAAAGAAATATCCACTTGATTTACAAAATAACAGCATAGAGACTTATAATCTACTTTACCTGAACTGATAGCATGATAGCAGTAGACAACCACAACTCTGAGACAACCACAACTCTGAGACAACCACAACTTTAAGATAGGAAACAAACTAAAAAGGAACTGAAACATATCCAAATAGCTCCATATATCAGACTAAAGTTTCAATTATTTAGCATATTACAAAAGCTTGAAATAGAAACAAACTAAAAAGTCCAAGCTAGAGCATATACAATAACAAAAAATTGTTCGAAAGAAGACAACAAAGTTCAAAATTACAAAAAAAATCAGATGTTCCTTCTTCAATCATCAGCCTCCATCCAATCCCAATCCGTATCATCTAACTCATCGTCCTCTTCTGATATTTCCATATCTGTATCTTGAGAATGTTGTGCATCAACTGGCATATCAATAATATCAAGAGGTACATCTTCTCTCGACCATCTAATATCAATATCGGCTAATCTAGTTGATGGACCGGCATCATCATTAGGCTCCCTCCAAAATGTCTCCCCAACATTAGGAATATTTTCTTCCTCTAAATCATACAAATCAACAAGGACTTTATTCCTTGCATAGTAAATATCTTTCTCAATTGGATCCTCCACATAAAAAACTTGGTGGACTTGAGATGCCAATACAAAAGAGTCATCAGTACTACATAATCGGTTAAAGTATACCCGAGTTAACCCATATTCATCAACTTCATTACGAAACCAATCACATCTAAACAATACAACGCTAAATCGACCCCAATAATCAATCTCAATGATATCCTGAATAGCTCCATAGTACTGAACCTCTCCATCAATGGGATTTTGGTCCCTAGCACTAGCAAAACTATCAGTTGTTGCTGACAAAGTCACTCCACTATTCTGTGTCTTCAATGGGGCATCCCACGTCATTGTATGAAATAAGTAGCCATTGATAAAATATCCAGTATATAGTTTGGCCAATGTATTAGGCCCTTTATCTAGCCATCGTAAATGATTGGGCATGTTAATGCTTTTTACTTTCTCTTTAAACCAGTCGGCGAAGTTTCGACTATGATTTCTTGCTCTTACCCATGCATTTGATCTAGTTTGATTATCAATTAAATTCTTATGTTCCCTGCAAGACATATGTTTCAAATTTACTCATTAGGCCTTTATAATTTTGGACTTAAAAATTTTAAAATATAAAATAAATAAAGCTTATAATACAAGTGATGGTAATATATTTTATCTTACATGATAAATGCCTCCACTTGTTCATCTTCAGTATTGAAGAGAGCATATCTATGTGCCTCAGAACATAACTGCAAATCCATAGCAAAAATCTTTCCTTTTCTCTTTTTCTTACAACCAATTGGATGACCTATTTTAGGAAAAATAGGTGACAAATTTGTTCCTCCAATGTCCCCATTATCCTCAGTTTGGTACCTACTGAATCTTGTCTTCACCCCATTATATAGGTATCTCGAACAAAAGATCAAGCACTCTTAAGCCAGAAACCCCTCCGCAATCGACACTTCTGGATGAGCTCGATTACGAACAAACGCCTTATATTTGCACAAATTTCTTTCAGTGGAATACATCCAGCGACAATGAGTTAGACCCCCGAGCTTAATTTCATTTACTAAATGAACAGGCAAATGAGGCATTATATCAAAATAGGTTGGAGTGAAAATCATTTCAAGCTCACATGTAATATCATTGATTTCAGTCTGAAATCTATCAAAATCCTCTCGCCTTATAACCTTGGCACATATGTCTTTAAAGAAGTTACCCAACTTAATCAATGTCAAAGAAACATTCTTGGGTAATGAATTTCTAACAGCAACTTGGGCCCATTCCAAAGAAGTTCAGAACGCTAGAACTCCCAAAATAAAATAGGACCTCGGATCCCAACGAACACGTTAGTGCCTATATATGTGCGGTAAAAGCCAATGACTCAAAAGATGATTAAATCGAGTCTGACTTATTGGAGAGTTTCGGAGAAACGCTCTCGAAGGGGGCCACAATGCGGTACCACAACCTAGCTCCCAACTCCATATTTTCGCTCCCATGCTAGCAGACTCCTCCTTAAAGGCACACGCCGGTGCCATCAAAGCAACGACGAGAAGGCCCAATGCATCTAAGACTGATCAAAGGGAGAATGAAATGCTGCAAAAATTCACATCTTATCCCCAGATGGAACGAACGGGGCTACCCCTGATCTCAGATGACTGGGGCAGTGCAGGCCTTTGCTCAAAGCCTAAACGATCCAAGCCCGATAATTTCAAGGCAGTTAAAACAAAATTTTGTCAGGTACCCAACCAAGACCTGGTTGGACGTCCACATTCGACATCGATCGTGAATCAGGGTTATGGAAGACTAGCCAAGAACCCCCTCGAGCTCGGTATACCCAAACAGGCTTCTGACGAAGAAAACAATGCCAAATAGTGAAAGATACCGCCCATACACCGCAGATAGGGTGAACGCCCCAAGACGCAATCTATATCACAACGACCGGAGAATGGATCAAGGACAACATCCTCGAAGAATCGTTAATAGAGCCAGATTCGATGGGGGCACAAGGCCAAAGAGGGTGCCTCACCTATCAAGGTACAATTTCGACATCACCATATCAGACATCGCGTTCACCGTCAGCAAAACCAGATACATCAGTTGGCCCAGACCTATTTAGTCGAATTCCCCTTAGAGGAAACGCAGCTTGGTCTGTGAATGATATAACACGCATGTCTAAAGGGCCAAATATAGCCACCAGTTCCGAAGGAAAATAGCTAAGCTACTCAATAATTGTCATCGCCGAGAACTGTCGAGCTATTGGGTTCGAGTTTAGTTCCGAGCAAGGTAGGCGTCCAAGAAAAACGAATCAAATGAGTCGCAATGTTTTGACACGATAGTAAAGAGGCGAAGGCACTCCTTGAGAACTCATAAAAAGTGGAGTAAAAATGCTCGTCACCAAGAGAAAAATGGATCCGAGGATACATTCCCTAGGATGCCCTCACATTCGGCAAAAAGGACATCGAGATCTTGTCTCAACCTCACACCGACACACTGGTAACCTTCTTCCTCATTCGTTCCATTTCAAATAAAACATGTTCTCATGAATTCAGGTGGCTCGATCAACGCTGGTGAGCCGAAGATGATAGGGCGGTTGTGATCGCCAAGTCAAATCATGCCCGCCTCTCAAATCTTTGTCGGATTCCAAATGGCAAACGCAATAACAAGGAGAAAGACCATTCTCTCAGCTCGGCATGGCTGTCCCAGAACGGAACGTCAAGTTACGAGTCATCAAAGTGTGTGTAAGGTACAAATGCCTTATTCAGACGTCCCCTTTCACCAAAAAGGTGAAAACTCGCGCAAGAGACGGAATTAGAAGCATGGGCAGAAAGCGACATGTGGCAAGGGGAAAGCTCGCATCACAAAACGTATTGCCAGTACCAATATCTCCACTCTTGAAAGAGTCATAAGGGTAAGTGAACCATGCATTCGGCTAAGCCCAATTAAACACAAGCGGGGGG
>MU707571.1:96010-129608 GCA_026770625.1 Nicotiana glauca
AGTGACGCCAAAAACACAAGTCTATGGGGTGTGCCGGTTATCACAAAAGATCGCGCCATAGGTTGAGTCGTCAGTATGATATTGCCACAAGAAACTCAAGGGGTCGGGTGTCAGAATCATTTCCCATCGCTTCGTTCTAAGAAACGCTGAGATATCTGTATGCGGTGAAATTAGAGTGCCTAATTTCTTGCTATCAAGTCATTTCGGAAGGATACCTCGAGGCCCCGAGGACATGAAGTTATGACCGAGTCCCCTTCCTCGGGGCTCGTCGAGACCCGACTCAAAGAAGACAAAGATCGAGACTAGAGAAAAATGGGTAACTGCCAAGACACATGGCTAGGTCTGATAGAGCTGGCCTATCTAGAGCCTATGATACGGCATCACATCTAGCCATCCCGTCTCCATGCTTTTATAATTAATGCATGTTATACCATAATCGGATTCACATCCTATATAAAGGGAATACTCACTACCTTGTAAAGGGAGGTTGTTGCTCCAACCACTATGCACTAGATCAATAATTTCTCTCTCTCTCTCTCTCTCTCTCTCTCTCTCTCTCTCTCTCTCTCTCTCTCTCTCTCTTCTCTCTAACGCGCTCGCTCTTACTAGCTCGAGGCCACTTTTGGCATTTATTGCTTCCATAGTTATTCTTCATTTATTGCTTGATATTGGCCATAAAGAACCTTCTTTAATCATATTCTAAATGTTATCCCTTTCCCAGTTACCCCCGATAGCTCGAGCTCAAGCCGAATATCGACCCCAAGGCCCTTCATTGACCAATCTGAAGCCCGGGCAGCAAGACCCTCGGTTTGATTACTACCCCGCTTTAGCACGTATCTCATCGTTAAAACTTTACACTTTTAGCATCAACTGCTCTAAAAAGTAGCATAAAACTAGATCACGTATTTTTAGAGTCCCATTTACAAATTTAATTATTGTCACCATTTTCACGGTAAACAGTACCACATTAAGCAAATGAGCTCTAATTTTTGTTTTGATTGAAGAATTAGATCTATATTGTAATTACGGAGGTATAGAAAAAAAGAATCGTTGCATTTTGGGAATCGTATGAGAATTTTGTGGCCATTTTACTATGAATTGGGTTGCCAGATTTTTAATTATGAAATTGCCACTACTTCATATTTAAAAATCTGCACTATTTCCAAAAATTGAAACCAACATATCTTCTTCATTATAAGATCAAATGGAGTGATTCAAAAGCCTTTCTTGACTGAAATTTTACAAGGAACCCACTGGAAGCATCAAAAGTAAGTTCCAGGATACTTTAGCATGTAAAATGAGGTAGAACAGCTGGGCAAAATTACTTAATATGGAAGGTTTGTTCATTTGGTCATATTTTGAGTTTGGTAGCTTGAATTTGGATAATTTTTGGAGGCGATTTTTACTATATGGATTGGGGTAAGTGTTATATACTCGATTTTGATTATATTTCATGAATCCATCTTCATTTTTGCAATTTGATTGATGATTTCAAAGAGAAATTTGGTGGTTTTGTCTAAAATTTCATGTAGAAGTGAATTTTGGAGTTTTGAACACTGATTCGGAGTCAGATTTGAGTGAAACTAGTATGGTTGGACTCGTAATTGAATGGGTTGTCGAATTTGATGAGGGTTAGATTTAGAGGCGCGGGCTCAGGTTGGGCTTTTTGGTTGATTTTTGGCTTTTGAATAAAGATTCGACCTTTTTCAATTGGGATTTGTTCCTTTAGCATTGTTTGATGTATTTGATTTTTTTTTTGCTTAGTTTCCAGCCATTCGAAGGTTGGAACGCGCAAGATGGCATCTTTCGAGCATTGCTTGTCTTGCTCGGCATTGGAATTGGCTTGTTCGAGGGAAGTAGCTCTTTTAAACTTAGTGTTGAGGGTATCAAACCCCAAATTATGTGCTATGTGATTGGTGTTGAGGTGACGCACATACTACATGACCGGTGTGCACCATGTGAATTGTGACTCCATTGTTTCCTTGGCACTGTTTAGTGGCCATAGTTTGTTGATATCTGTGTTTTCACCATGTGATTAATTAATTGAGTTGTCAATCTTGCTAGATATCATATTTAGGCTTTATGCTGATATTTTTAGGACCCATAGTGGTCATTTCTCGCCGTCACCTCACTGATTTTATTGATATTTCATACTCAGTCATATTCATGCATTCATAACATATCCCGTCTCAGTTGTTATTTATTGATACATCATATCATTATTGTCGGGCTAGTTTCATGACATTGAGGGCCCAAGAGACTGGAGAGATTGATGACTCAGTGAGGCCATGGGCCTGATTGTGAGGATATCTATAGGATCGGGGTGCATGCCACAACATGTTTTATTGATTTATGCCTGAGTGAAGCCGAGGGTCTGATTGTTATTCCATGATTGGCTTGTTATAGCGCTTGGGCTGAAGGAGCCTCTCCGGAGTCTGCATACACCTAGTGAGCACAAGTACCTACTAAGTGCGAGTGCCGAGTGCCGAGTGCCGATTGCTGAGTGACTGGGAGGACCAAGTAGATGTGAGGATTGAGTGAATTATTACTCTGAGAGTACGCATATGGTTTTGTTACTGAGTTCTATCGCATTTGATGTGCACATGACATACAGGCATAAAGATGCATTTTTCCTCATGTTGTATGGTATCACATCATTCATGACTTTTTTATGCACATTGATATATGGGCATAGAGAGGTATTTCACGTATGTTATGGGGAAAAAATGAAATATCATATTTACTATTGAAAGGATTTTTGAAAAAGCTTACAGTTTTCAAACTTACTCTTATTTTCGACGATTTCGGTAAAAGAGTTCAGTTTTCACTGATATACTTGAAAGGCGGAAATATTTTTCAGAAAAACTATGAAAAAGCCAAGCATTTTATCTTTGAATTACTTTCTTATTTATATGTTGTACATTGTTATGAACTACTATTGGATATTGGTGTTGTACCCGGCCTATGTTCTAGCTCGTCACTGCTTTTAACCTAAGTTTAGGTTTATTACTTATCCAATACATGGGGTCGGTTGTACTGATACTACACTTCTGTACATTGCGTGCAGATGTTGGCTGCTGAGGTAGTTGTGTTCGATTGGAGCTAGATTTGAAGATGTACCTGTGTCCTCGTTGTAGCTTCCTCTTGTTCATGGTAGCCGTAGATTTATAAAAATCTATTTATGTACTTTTCCAAATAGAGTATGTATTAATTTCATATCAGCTTTGCAAACTCTATTCTTAGAAGCTCATTATTTGTACTACCAGTCATTGGGAAATGTATAAGATTCAGATAATTTCTTTGTTTAATTGCCTTTTTAATATTACCGAAATTGGATAGTTATTAGTTGGCTTACCTAGAAGGTTAGGTTAGGTGCAATGGATTTTCTCAGGTTGCGTAGTTTTGTTAGACTTGATCAATCATTAAATTAATATTTTTGCTCTGAGTTCCTCAGCGAATTCGAGTCCTATAACACATGCTTCATACTCGGCTTTTATGAATTGTCTAACTACTTTTCTGATATGTGCATTTAGCATTGTCCCTAACCACGAACTTTTAATACTTGTGGACTTAATTGTGTAGAAGGTTCAGATCCGATAATATCCCAAAAGCAACATGTACTTCTTTTTCAGCTTCAGATAATATGTTCGAGCTAAGATTAATCATGAAATCTGCTAAGTTGTGATTTTATAGTCGTACGTGACTGATAAATAATATCATATTCAGTAAGTTAGACTACCCATTTAGCTAGTCTTCCTGACAATTCATGTTTATGCAAAATATTGCATAATGAATATACAGTGACTACGGGAATTGGGTGACATTCAAAATAAAGCATTAGACTTAGCTAGCTATTATTAATGCCAACTTCTCAAAACATATATATCTAGTTTTTGTGTCTAAGAGTATTTCATAATAGATAGGAGATTTTGTACCTTTATCTTCTTGAATTAAGATTGCATTTACTGAGACCTCCGAGATAATCTGGTATACCAATGGTGGGTTGATGTTAGCTAGCAAGTCTGGATGATTTGACTTTACGGACTAAATCGACCTTCTAAAGTTTGGTAACTTCACCTTTATTATTTGACTCTGATTTCTTCTTTTGCTTGACTGGATTATAGCACGGGTCAAAATGAGCAAACAAGTCATTAAATCTGGTAGTATATTTGTTATGTTAGCATGGGGAAAAGTAAAGCTATTTGCATTAGCACGTAATCAATTTACCTTTATCTTCGGGGTCGAGTCTTAACCGAAGTAAACCTTCCTATCTGTTAGTCAATGATAGTTTCTAGTTCTTCAGCATTGACCTCGTGGCTCCTAATTCTTTCAGTATGATTGTAACAAAAAATATTTGTCTAATTGTCCATCTACGTTTGAGATTCCTTCAATTGATACCCTATGGAATTTTGCAATTTAGCAAGGTGATTCCTTACCTGTTCGGGAAGGTCTGAATCATTTTTAAGCCGCTAAGGAAATCTCGTATCTCTTTGCTCAGATCTATATTTTTAGTGTCCATTTGACTTACCGTGTCTTCCTCTGTTTGAAGCTTGGTGTTGTATGGTTATACATATCATTCTCGTAGGATAGATGAAAATTTCGGAGGTGTTGTATATGTTCGTTCTGTTGCTTGATCTGTGTTTGTAAGGTTAAAACTAAATTTGTTGAATTAAAATTACGTGATGTATCTGAACCTCCTATTCCGGAATTGTTTGATGCAGATCCCTTATAATCAGTTCCGGTAATAATAAATATGCTACCAATATACCGATGTCCATTCTCCATTTTTCTCTATTTGTTGCTTACCTATAATTATCATGGCTACTCTTCCATTTTTCATCTTGCCTTGTGAAATCGGTTGTCCTCAACTGTGTTGATTGGAAAAATTTGGCCATGAAGAAGGTTTAAATTTAAAACAAGCAAAGATTAATAAAAAATATTAGTATCTTCGGATGAATAGTAAATTTGCTTGAGCTCCCGGCAACAGAACCAAACTGTTTAACGCAAAAAAAAAAAAAATTAAAGGTCAAAACAATTTAATTTTATATGTCAAATCACAAGCAGCCGATTCGATCCGAAATATATAATTTTTTTATTAATACAACGTGATAGAAAAGTAAAAAATAAATTTAATGACATATAGTAATATAATAAAAATAAAGCAACGAAGAAATAACAATAATCCTTGATCGAATGATGAGCCGAATAGAGTTTCAGGAGCCGAACTATGTCAAACTTGAGATCAAGTTGCTATGAATTACAATGTATAGAATTGTAGAGAAGAAAAACTAGATGATTACAATGGTGGTAAAGTGTCTATTTAGAGGACTAGATCCTTGAATTATGGGCTTATTACGAGCATTTACTCAATTCATTTGTTATTTTTAGAAAACTTATAATGGCTGAATAAATGCTCAAATTCCGTAATTGATGAGTTAATTCCGTAACAGATGATTCAATTCTTTACCTATTAAGTCAATCCCATACCTGTTGAGTCAATCTCGTACCTGTAGTTAATTTTGTAATTGATTGGCTTGTTCTTCCCATTACAACTATTTATTGTATTTATTGTACAATATATAATTGATTTGTAACTAATAGCGTAATGGTGGTAAATCCCGTGTAATCCAACATTAATTTCTTTCCTCATTTGTAATAATGAGCTATTCTTCCGTACCTGATTCGGGGCTATTCTTCCGTACCTGTTTTGGGGCTATTCTCCCATACCTGATCTAGGGCTATTCTCTCGTACTTGATCTAGGGCTATTCTATGATGATCAGTTCCAAGACTAATAGGCATTGTGAGCACATGTTCGGGCCCAAAAATATTTCGCATACCATCTTTACACGTCATTCTTCATTTTTCTCATAAATTTGCCGATACGTGTTACCAATTGTTAATAGACCCACACGACAAGTCTATCTTTCACTAACACATGCCTCGAAACTGTTGCGAGGAAAAATAATGGAATCTCCTCGAATTACTTCCCCAGTAACAATCCTCCTTGTCATTAATTGCTTCTTACTACTCTTCTTTTTATGGATCCCATCTTAGTACTTATAGATGGATTTTTCAAAATTTAATTATCTGAGGACAAAGTAACCTGTAGAGGGCATTCTAAGTTTATTACAAGTGGAATTTACTTGGACTTTGTAAAGTATGGACACTAGAAAAGATAATCCTTCCGATCCAAAATAAGTAATTTTTTAGATGCTTTTACACAAATTAAGAAATTCACCTTTTAGCATTAATTAGCAATGAAATTGACCATATTAACCTTTACGATGTCACATAAACACTCATAACACATATTCCAACACTATTTACTCCAAGAACAATGAAGGAAAAAAATAATTAATTTATTCTAGAAATCTAAAAAATTCGCTTATTTTGGACCACAAGAAAAATATTAAAAAATCACTTATTTTGAACCGGAGGGAGTATCTATTTTAACTTGCAAAGAAAAATGAAAACCAACTATAGCTCGATCATTGCTGTCTGCTTCCTCTCAACTCTATGAGGAAAAAAACAGGACATAACATTTCCGGTTTGAGTTGTCCTGCATAATGGCTATGTTGCGAGGATTCTTCAATAATATTGAAAGACCCGACATACAATTTGAGACATTTTTGAAGAGTCCGAGCAACATAAATTATTTGTTCCACACAATTTACTAGCATTATTTGGTAAAGAAATTAGAAGTTGTTCTTCCTAAACGAGGTAGTAAAAAAAGAACTCATATTTACATCCCATCGCCGTGTATGTTAAATTACCCTGATATAAATTCCTCAAAACCATTGGCAGAGCGGTTTTGGGATATTCCATCCAAAGTCCCACTGTGAAAATCTTGATTTATGTGATTCCCATAGGTAACTTCATTCATCAGTGGAACATATTGCATGAAAGCATCTGGGAACACTGAATCGTTCCATTCAAGATTATTCTTGGAAAGATCTTGATTGCTTGTGTTGTTGAAATCTTCTTGACCACTAAATTGTTGTAACGAGAACCATTCAGAAAATAAGACTTTTGGTAAATTGCTTTTGCAATTTTCTTTGGCAAAGTCAACCAGTAGTGAAGCAGACTGATCACTATCTGCTAATGAGTCCGGACTTGAATTTTGGGAAGAAAATTTTATTGAAGAAGGTGAAGATTCTCTATTTCCAATATGTAGGCTAGTGCATCCAGATGTAGCCTGTCCAGCTTCATTTTTTGCAATTTTGGCCACTCTCTTCTTTAAGTAAGAGTGCCAGTGGTTCTTTATCTCGTTATCAGTCCTTCCAGGCAAATGTTGTGCTATTTGAGACCACCTGCGGATATACAACCTTTGTTTAGAGACTTATAACAATAACTACGCCACAATTCCAAACTAGTTAGGTTGACTATATAAATCTTAATATCATAAATGCTCTGTATAATATGTCATTGGAGATTTACAATATATAACTGACTAGACATCCTTAATTTATTGAGTTCAAAACAGGAATGTCCTTTCTCAATCTCAATTGATTCCAAAAAATGAGACATTGGGATAAATCAATGTCAAGTTATATTCACTTGTCACCAAAATTACAGTCACTATTCGGAACAGGTCTTTTATTGCAATTTTTGTCAACTGCAGCCAGCAGGTGGATTCTCAATTATCAAATGATGCATATCTAAAGTCAACTTACAATAATCTTTTATTAAATACTTGAATGATCCTTGTTTAAAATAACAGGGGCGCCTGTTAACGCTCCCAATCCCTTCAAATTGTAAAGAGTTATTAGACATGAGTTTTAATTGTGTGCGCTCTAATGATGTATAAATATTTATAACATCAGGTTAAGTTCACGTACAACAACAGCCAGCCTTATATGATACCTAAAAGATGAAGTAACAACCTTCTTTAGATAGTTTAAATTACATTGATATAAATTACCTAAACTCATTGGACATATATTATGGTGTATTTATTGCAGTACAAAGAAGAGTAATTATCCAAGGGACAAAGTTTCTTACTTGTTGCCTAACATGCCATGAAGGGTCAGAATAGTGTCCTCCTCTTCAGTGCTAAAAGTCCCTCGCTTTAGGCCAGGCCTTAAATAATTAATCCACCTCAATCTGCAACTCTTTCCATTCCTTTGCAACCCTATAATATATTTAACCAATAAGAATACCAAACTAAATGTCAACGATATTAATGATTTGAATTTCTCCTTAATAACACAAAATTCTATTATTTGTTGACTTGTGTTGCCGTCGTACTTTGTTCCTATAAACAATTCCCAAGTGGTGCGCCAAAGATAACAAACTCGGATGAGATGTACCTTAGCTTTGTCATAAGCTGGAGTCTTTTCATTTATCTTTTTCCATATTTCTTTTAATAAAATAAAGAGTTTCAAAGCTATATACGTAATCATATATATATATATATATATATATATTACTCTTTTTAACATTCACGCGTCGAGTTAGTATACTTCCACCACTGTTCCATTTAATGTGGTGCTCATTTCTTCTTAGTCTGTATTCGAAATGAATTGCACATTTTAAATATCTCAGTTTATATTAATGGTATACTCTTATAAGCACAAAAATATCATGGCATGTACTACGTACACAAATTCCAATAGTAGTCCTCTCCTTTTTTAAAATAAAAACTATGTAGAAAGGTTCTTAAAATTGGAATTTTTTCTGAGATTGACAAACCAAATTAAACTAACTCGATGAGTATCTTCTTACGTGTTTAAAGTAGAAAGGTTTCTAGATAGACAAATTAAAATAGCTTTACACTTCAATATATAAGAGGTAAAGAGACAAATTTTGGTACTATACATAGGCAAAATTTAACAAAAGCAACAGTGTGTGGCATTTCATAAAAATTTGCAGAATGTACTGAAGTAAATAAGCTAACCAGCATTGATGGGCAGGGAGGTCCAGCAGCCATGTCCATAGGTGAGGATGTAGTCTTTGAGCTTCTGGTCTTCATCTGGAGACCATAATCCCCTCTTGTGCTTTGACTTTGGCTTCTCCACTAATTGCTTGCACCCCATTTTCAAACAAATGAGAATATATTGGAGAAGATAACACTATATATTTATCTTTCAGAAACTTGTAAGACGAAAAGACATTTGACTTTTGTTTCTTTGTAGAGAGAGATGGGACAACGAAGACTTGATGGTAAGATTAGCCGACCAGATATTTAAAGGGAGGATTAGTTGAGATTATTTACTGAGTTAGGAAAACAAACCAAACAAAAAAAGTTAAAAAGCGACTATTTGTCCCTGTAGAGCTCCAGTAATACCTCAATCAAATGGGATAAAAGGTACAATGGAATTCTAATATATAATAAATAGAATAGTTGTCCTTTGGAGAATTTCTTGGAGCTAGAACCAATAGAGACAAGAACAGTGGTCTAGCACCAATAGTATCCATTCTTATGTCATTCAGCAGGCTTAAACCTACTTGAAAGACACCACTAACGGTTTTCATTCTTATTCTGCAAATATTTAACTTATTTATTTAGATAGTGGAAAGATTTTTCACACTATTAGTGAATTTTGATATGTGATAGCTGGTAAATTAATTATCGATCAATCTTATTAGGTTGTAAACTACTAATAATACCTATAATAAAATTTTACCTGTAATTATTTTATAAATGATTTGATTGTATAAATATTAATTTTACGTATAACTTAAACCTAATTTTCTGAAATATCAGGTGATGGTGCATGTGTGCAGATCGTTGAGGATACAGATGGACTAGGTACCACAAGAAACTTCTATAGTTACTTTGAGACATTTTTAGGTAGATATTCCAACCCAAAAAGATGTAATTATTGCTTAAGATTTTTAGATTGTGCACATAGGCGAAGCTAGTCTTTTAGTTACAGGTTCGGCCGTCAATAGTTTTGGTATAAACTCTGTATTTGTCTTAAGAAATCCGTTGAACGTACAAGTTATTAATTTAGAACCCAATGATTTAAAAAGACTAAAGTTCTGAACCCATAAACTTTAAATCTGAATTCTAGCTCTGATTGTGCAGGTTCTTCTGCAATTCTGACTATTTGGTTCTGGAACCCACTTTGCTTTTGTCTTTTTTTTTTTATATATATTTTTTTTCCCTTCCCTCTTTTCTTCGCCCTTTCCTTCAAGTAATTAAAATTAAGAATCCGCAAGGATTACAATGTTAAACAAATCCTAACCTGTCCCTTAACCTAATCATATCTTAAAGTTGTTAACTTGATCTTGGTCCTCCAATGAAACTTCTCCGTCAATGTAAAGCCTCTGCTGTACAGTACACCTACAACTCGTTGAGCTGAACAAACTAATAAAAATAATTAATTAGTCAATCATTACTGATTTTCAGCACCCATTTGTTCTAGAAAACAATACAGAAGGAGACCCCGAGTAATGAAGTCCTTTACTTGACTGGTTCTAAATAACATTTTTTAATGAGTTGGAAAATAGAAATAAAATGTAAGAGGTCCACGTGATTTTTCTCATATGAAAATGAAGCTTCAAGTATGTACTAAATCCCAGTTGGAAAATTTAAAGAGAAATATATATATTTTTAGCCGCATCCAATATATATATATATAGTTGTAGTAGGTTAGCTCGTAAACACTTTTGAGTTCTGCAAAATACCCTTGCAATCTCCAATCAGGCCTCACCAGCACATTAAATGTAGGGACTCTTTTGTCTTTACAAAAATTATCTTTTATTCTCTACAATTTCCACCCAAACGCTTTCCACTTCTTCTGCGCAATTCCTAGTACAGTCATCAAGAAAGAATCACACCCATCAAAATCACAGTACAACACCCAATTAGGTAACCAGAAAAGTGAGATAAATTGACGATGAGATGAATCGATTTCAATCAAAGATCAATCCTATAAAAATGTAAGAAAATTTCATATTACAACCAATTTTATTGTTTTAGTTTCAGATTATAACAATGAAATTGGATAGATTTATTAAACTTTTGATTTCTAGATTTATGTTTCAGACTATAACAATGAAGTTGCTTAGATTTGGTTTAGCTTTTGCTTCCTGGGTTTATAAGCTTAAAAAAATTGAAAGCTATTGGATCACCAGTTCTTGTTATAGTTATCAGTTTGTTTTTAGCATTTATCTCTTTAGATTAGATTGCATTTATCTTCTCAAATAGATGATATTACAGTTAGGCATTTAAAGTTATCCCTTTGATTTAGATAGGATTCGTCAGTTATTAAGTTTACATAGAACTCTACAAAGATGGTTACTGTAACTTGTATTTAAACTCATCGAGATATTCAATAATAGATACTGTATTTTCCATCATCTACTCAAGTCTTCATATGGTATCAGAACCTATACTACTCTAACGAGCTAGATCCTTTTTTTTCCAAACACCAAATCCTCCAATGACGAAAGATGGAAAAACAACCAGAGTTGTCAATGTCGACAACACTGCTGGTACCATCACCATAGTTCAATTCAACCCCGCTTCCCAACTACCTATCAAATTTAGTGCCAATCACAATTTTGCTACTTGAAAAGCTCAGTTCTCCATGTTTATGCATGGTCATTACCTCTATGGTTATCTTTATGGATCCACCCTAGCCCCCATTCCGAGCACCACTTTTGGAACCAACACAACCCCTAATCCTACTTACACACTTTGGTTCCGTCAGGATCAACTTATTCAAAATGCCTTTTTGGCTTCCGTTGACCCTACTATAGCCTCCACAGTTGCCGCTGCTAACACATCAAAACAGGCTTGGGACTCTTTGCACACTACCTATGCAAACAAGTCCTAGACCCAAATCTTCAGCCTTCATGATCAACTTGGCCGAATCACCCAAGACACCACTTCAGGTGAACTTGCTACTGTTGGTGCCCATGTCACTAATTTCGAAATCTTAGTCAAAATCCTTAGGGGACTTGGCCCTAAGTTTCGTGAGATCTCGGCTGCCGTACGGGCACGTGACACTAAAGTTACCTATAAAGAACTATATGAAAAGCTACTTGACCATGAGCTCTTTCTTCATCATGAAGCCTATCATAGCAGCGGTTGCCTTTCACAACAAGTCACATAACAACTTCACCAATCGGAATAATCGCCGCCAATATTACAACAACAACAATACCAATAACTCTTAAACATGGCGCAGAATGCTCGCCCCAATGATGCTAGCCAGTATCATCCCCCAAACAATAACACTACTGTTGTTATTCGTTGTCAATTATGCAACAAGATTGGACATAATGCAAGTGTTTGCCGATTCAAGTCCCACAATCACTTTGAGGCTAAAGCTAATTACATCACAGGCTTCAACACTACTGCTAACCCGTGGATAGTTGACTATGGTGCCACACATCACATCACAATAGAGCCGCATAACCTACAACTCTACCATGGTAACGAGGATGTCTCCATGAGTGATGGTAACAAAATTTCCATCTCACATACTAGTTTTACAGAATTACAAGCATCAAATAAATTTTTAAAGCTACATAATACTCTATGTGCTCCATCCATTAAATGCAATCTTATATCTGTATCCAAACTATGTCATGATAATCTGGCATCAGTTGAATTTTTTCCCTTCACTTTTGTTGTGAAGGATCTGAAAATGCGAATCCCGCTGGTGTACGGCCAGAAGAAACATGGACTATATGAGTAGCCCAATTCACATCCACAAGCTCATGTATCTACCAGTACAACCTCTTTGACCACTTGGCATTAAAGACTGGGTCATCCACATTCTAGAATTCTTAATTTGTCTTGAATAAATTCTCGCTACCATTTGTTGAACGAGATAAGTTTCATTATCATAATTCATGTTTGTCTAATAAATCCCATAGGATTCCATTCCACACATTAACTTTGGAAATCTCTAAACCACTTCAAATTATTTTTAATGATTTGTGGGGGCCCTCTCCTATTTTTTTCCTTGATAAAAAATTATGTTATTGCATCTTTTTTGACCAATACACAAGATACATGTGGCTTTATACACTAAAAAATAAAAGCTAAATCAAGGAGTTGTTTAAAATATTTCACCCTTTAACAAAAAAACATTTCGATACTAAAATCCAATCCCTTTATACTGATGGTGGAGAAGAGTATAAAAGTCTTGAGCATCATCGTATCTAACATCTTTCCACCCCACCCTATACGCCTCAACGAGTTGCTCTTGCTAAGCGTAGACATCATCATGTTATTGAAACTGGAAGAATAAATTTACATAAGGCGTCTCTTCCACTGATTTTTTGGTCCTTCGCTGTTGTGTATTTAATTAATCATCTACCCACATCACTATCGAATAACATTTTCCCGTTTGAAAAATTATTTGGCAAGTCACCTAACTATGCCGCTCTAAGGACTTTTGGATGCTTATTTTATCCTTGGCTTAAACCGTACTCTAAAAATAAACTTGAACCTAAGTCTAAACCATGTGTATATCTCTAGTTGTCCCATCATTGTCATCA
Organism: Nicotiana glauca; assembly: GCA_026770625.1. Classification (NCBI taxonomy): domain Eukaryota; kingdom Viridiplantae; phylum Streptophyta; class Magnoliopsida; order Solanales; family Solanaceae; genus Nicotiana; species Nicotiana glauca. Next base: position 109,473 of record MU707571.1, read on the forward strand.
GTACTTTGATCCTATTTCTTCAAAAATTTATTTATCAAGAGATTTGTAATTTTTTGAAAATAATTTTCCTTCAAAAGTTTATTCTCTAATACTACTATTATACTCACTAAGTTAGATTGGACAAATACAACTACTGTTGATTTACCCATTTCCACCCCAACCTTTGCCCTCTTTTTGATTTGCCCCTTCTCATTAAAATACCCACGCCCCCCTGTAACCTCTGAGTCCCATCCCCCAACGATACCTCCTCCCCTATCTCTACTAAACACGCCTCAGTCCACCATATCCGGTGTAACACCAGCGGAAGATGTGGATTCCCCTCCTTCATAGAGCTCTACTCCAGGTATGTGTACTACTCCTCCTCCAACTCCAATTCCCCAAGATCCCTGCTGCCCAAACCCATTACCTAAGACTCATGTGAGACCCCAATCCTCCAATCCCTCTATAAAATTACCCGCTCCATCTCTGATAGTGTACAATTGTCGTTCCCGAAACCCCAAATTAACAACTTCAATGGCACCTCCCCCTGCTCCACCATACATATCCAACCCTCCTACTCGTATAGTCACCCGCTCACAAAATAACAGACAGAAACCAAAATAGATTTTTGATTACCTAGCCTACTCAGAACCATCTCTTATGCCACACACCTTCGAACAGGCCCAAAAGCACCTTGAATGGAGGAATGCCATGAATTCAGAATTTGATGCTTTATTGAAAATCCAAACTTGAGAACTAGCTCCATATGACCCCTCTAAGAATGTTATTTTATCTAAGTGCATTTTTAGGATTAAAAGGAAAGCAGACGGATCAGTTAATCGTTACAAGGCGAGATTAGTTGCAAAAGGATTCACTCAGAGATCAGGCATTGACTTTCACTCGACTTTTCGTTCGGTTGTTAAACCCACTACTGTGCGAATTATACTTATTGTTGCCTTTCGATTTCACTAGCCTCTTCGTCAACTCGGCGTCAACAATACTTTTCCTTAAGGTGACCTTGAAGAAGAAGTGTACATGACGCAACCTCTAGGCTTTGCTTTTGTTGACAATTCACTCATATTTTTAAGTTTCTCAAGGCAATCTATGTCCTAAAGCAAGCTCCTTGGGCTTGGTATAATGGGCTTAAAGGCCATCTTGCCCACATGGGATTTTCTAAGGCAGAATCTGTTAACTCATTATTCATCAGAAATAGTAATGCTGATTTTATATTTATTTTGGTATATGTTGACGACATAATATTAACTGGTAGCAACTCTATCACTGTCAATGAAGTTATAGCCTCCCTTGCCTCTCACTTCTCCATTAAGGATTTGGAAAATCTCAATTATTTTCTTGGTGTTGAGGTGGTTCGAAACACTAATGACATTATTCTCTCGCAAACCACTTATATTAATGAAATCCTGAATGATGAGTTAATGACTGATTGTAAGATCGCAAATACATCGATGAGTGCTTTTGAGTTGCTCAAACTTAATGATGGGGCTCCGTTAAATGATGTGACTCGCTACCGTTGAGTCTTGGGCAGACTTCAACACATGTCTTTTACAAGGCTGGATATTTCCTATTCAGTCAGTCAATTATCCCAATTTATGCAATCACCATCTGATCTTCATTGGAAAGCTGTGAAGCGAGTTCTTAGGTACCTTCGTAGTACGATCAAGTTTGGCCTACGTGTGTCCCTGAATATTGATTTCAATTTGTGTATGTACTCTGATGCCGACTGGGTTGGATATCTCACTAATATATCCGTCACATCCAGTTATATTATGTTTCTTGATAGTAATCCTATAAGTTGGTCCTCTAAAAAGCAAAATAATGTAGGTCACTCATCAACTGAAGTTGAATATAGAGTTGTTGCCAATGCACTTGCCGAACTACTTTGGGTCAGAAACCTATTGCTTGAGATGCGACTTCCTGTCAAAGATACCCCTACACTACTGTGACGACATTGGTGTCACTTATCTAAGCGAGAATCCGGGCCTTCATAGTCGAATGAAACATATTGAGGTGGACTTTAATTTTGTGTGCAACAATATTAAACAGAACGTGGCTCGAGTTGTTCATGTTCATTCTGCTGAGCAACTAGCTGATATGCTCACGAAAGCACTAGCGAAACCAGCCTTTGAATGCAATTTGTTTAAGTTAGGCTTAGTGACATGTAACCTAACTTGAGGGGGTGAATTGGATCACCAGTTCTTGTTATAGTTATCAGTTTGTTTTTAGTATTTATCTCTTTAGATTAGATTGCATTTATCTTCTAGAATAGATGATATTATAGTTAGGCATTTAGAGTTATCCCTTTAATTTAAATAGGATTCGTCAGTTATTAGGTTTACATAGAACTCTACAAAAATGATTACTGTAACTTGTATTTAAACTCATTGAGGTATTCAATAATAGATACAATATTTTCCAACATCTATTCAAGTCTTCATAGAAGATTCACTCAGAGAAATTGGTTGGATTTGGCTTAACTTTTGATGGTTGAATTAAAAAATAGATATGTTGAAAATCTCATAACAACAATATGTTATTTTTTGAGATTTGTGTTTAGTTTTTGGAGCTTCTTCGGATGGACAAGAGTTAAAAATATGTTAATCCCCTCTATCACCAGGCTAGTTTTTGGATTAATGTTAATGGAGTTTTTTGTGTAGGGGGAAGAGTTAAAAATGGATATTGCAGTAAAATGGAGCAAAATTTAATATTCTTGGAAGATTCTGACGCTGGATTGAAAGGTTAAAGAAGAGAATTGAATAAAGAAATGACAAAAAAACCCAATTAGTACCCACACCCGGTGTATACACCAAATCAAGTTAAGTTAACCACATAAAATAAACTGCAATATCTCTTAGAGTTTATTTTTAAAAAAAAAAATTAAGAAAAGGTAATAAACAATCCTAATAAATGGCATTAAACTTTTTAGGGTTGTCGTACTTATTTTGTTTCTCGCCTCAATTTCTTGATGCATCTTGCAAGTTTCCTGTTCTTTTATTTCTAACATGATCGCTAAATATTATCAGTTTCAGCGGGTGCCAAACCATAAGTTTGATTTAACTTCCAAGAAGCATTTATGCTTTTGGGAAAAATACAGTCTAGTCGAGCTAAATGCTGCAGAAGCACTATACTCCAACTTGGTTGTGATCAACATACTCTAGAAGGTGTTATATCATGAAATCCTTTTTTTAACATAAAAGGCACGAAACTTATATTACTTAAAACACATTACAAAATGCGGACATAGTCTTTAGGGCATTACTATTGCCCATACTTGCTAAATAAGTACATACATTAGTACAGATGTTCTTAACACTATTATATATATTTCATGTTTGTTCCTCATCACTTCTTGTTGAAAAAAATAAGGTGGAAGAGCATGGTAAAAATACTTGTATAGGAGGGGTTCTTGATTGCTTCCTTTGCCATGAGGTGTGCCACTTCATTACCTTCCCTAAAGTTATGCTTCAGGGTTGGGAGTTTCAGTTGGTGCATTTACCATATACATTCAAAGATTATGTTATAGAAGTTATTACAATTATCATGCATAAGCTTAATGATATTCGTGCTATCAGTTTCGATTTACACGTTTATGAAGTTAAATTTTTTTTAAAATCTTAAGACCCTCTAGTAGAGCCATCAATTCTGCATGTATTGATGAAAATGCCTTGATTGCCTTGATTGCCTTGTGGAAACCCATGATTCAATCTCCACTGATTTTTCGGAATGTACCACCAATTCCTGTTGTATTGTTATTAGTAGAAAAAGTACCATCACAGTTTAATTTAATCATGTTTTTAGGCAGTTTGGGCCACTTGATCTATGTTATAACTTTTTTATTAGTAAAAAAGTTTTTTTCTGTGAAGAAGATATATTCCTATGAAAGGTGAATAGTTTTATTAGCATCCAAATTGCAATTGAGGTTATTCATGTTGTTTCGATTTTTATTTTTTCATATTTTCCATATGGAGTATGGATATAGGGTTTCCTAACTAATCTTGTTTGAGTTATGGAGGATGAAAATATCCTTTAGGTTTACGAGCCAGTTTTCATCACTAGTTATGTTTAGGGAAGTGAGGCCCATGTTTCTCCAAAATTTTCGCGAGATTGGGCATCCAGAAAAATGTGATGGATATTTGTTGTTCCTATTCTACAAGCGGTATAAGTTGCATCAATGTTTGTACCTAATTTGGCTAGGTAGACTCGATAGGGTATACGATTATACATGCATTTCTATAGAAAAATTTAATTTTGTTTGGATAACGAAGGTCCTAGATCCAATTGGAGGAATTGCATGTATTATTTGGTTTGCTGAGAAGGTTATAGCAAGACTGAGTAGAGAAGATACCATTAGAATTAAGGCTCCAGCTAATTGCATCAATTTTTAATTTTTACAAGATATTGAAGTTATGTTAAGGTTTTTGATTACCTCTGGAGGTAAATCAAAAGAAATGGCCTTTAAATCCCAATTGTTGTTCATGATTAAGCTCCCTATTGATAGGTTAAGGTCACTCCTGTTAAGAGGGCTTTCGGTTGAGCATCTTAGAGAATTAGAGTTTTATATCCACTTGTTACACCAGATATTCGAATTGTAATTAGGTGACGGATGCCAAAGGATACCATTGCTACAAACTTTCCAACCCTTGAGGATGTATTTACATATGAAGGAAGTGTTGGTGATAGATTTTGATTTAGCATATTTGGCCATAATGAGATAGCACCAAAGGGTGCAAGGGTTTTTTACGAGTCTCCAGGCTAGGCTAGAAAGAAGCACCAAATTTTTCTCCTTTGCATGACGAATACCCAGCCCTCCTTAACTGTTTTCCCTAGTAACAGTTAACCAACTAATTAGATGGAATTTTTTAGCAACACTAGAGAAGCCCCAGATAAAATCCCTTTGAATTTTGTCAATTGTTTTTAGGGTTTTGGGGGGAAGAAGTGTGTATTGCATTGAAGGAGATAGAATTGCTCCTAAAGTTCTAGATGCTAAAGTGGATCGTCCAGCCATATTAAGAAAAGGGCATTTCCAATGGGATGATTTGGAATGTAATTTGTCTAAGATGAATTGAAAGTCATTGGATTTTAGAGAATGGTTAAGAATTGGAAAACTAAGGTATTTTCCAAATTCATTAGTAGACTTTATTCCAAAAAGAGATGTTAGAAAGTTTGAGAGGTCTTTTGGGCATTTTTAGGGGATAAAAATTCTTGATTTAGACATGTTAATGGCAAGACTAGATTCCATATAGAATAAGTCCATGCAATATTTGATGCAACGACTTGTTTTTTTGTTTGCTTTCCCCATTAGGTGTATGTTATCCGCAAAAAGAATGTGAGATAGGGAGGGCCCCCTATGGCTAATATGAATAAGATCCAAATTTCTAATATCAACATGGTGATTGATTAATCTAGATAGGAGTTCAATACATAAAATGAATATATAAGGGGAGAGAGGGTCTCCTTGACGAATACCCTACTAAGTTTGAAGAAGTTGGTTCTTGCCCCATTCACTAAGATCCCCATTGAGCTAGTTGTCATGCATTGCATAATGAGCCTAGATAACTTTGTAGGAAAGTTGAAGTATTGTAGGGTCTTGTAAACAAAATACCATACTACCCTATCAAATGCTTTCTCTAAATCCAATTTAATAATCATATCAAAGTTGTATTTTTTCGATCGACTAAGGTTATTCATTATCTCTTGAATTATGATGGCATTATCACTAGTTCTTCTATTTTTAATGAAGCTGGATTGTATAGGACTAATGAGGAGGAGCAGGACAGGCTTCATTCTATTAGCAATTATCTTAGTGATGATTTTATAAGCAGTGTTGCACAACCCAATAGGTCCAAAAATTTGAGGTTGTTAGCATAAGAAAATTTTAGAATGAGATAGAGGAATGTATCATTGAAGCCACTAGGTAAAGATTGAGTGTTAGAAAACTTTGTGAAAATAGTAGTGAAAGATTTTCCTATTATATGCCAATATTGTTGGTAAGGGTGAATGCCATCCGGGCATGGAGCTTTGAATAGCTTAAAGGAAAAAATTGCCTTAGTGATTTCCATGTTGGTAAGGGGTTGTCCAGGCAGCGTAGATCTACCTTATTGACACTCGAGGGATCAATGATTGAATTATTTTTTGGAGAAGCAATTTTAGCAGTCTTAAAAGATTCTATGAAGAAAGAAAGGGTGTGATCAATTATTTGCTTGGGTTCAGAGATCCATTCCTATTTTTTTTGGTGAAGTACATAATGGTGTTACAACATTTATGATTGGATGTCATAATGTGATAATATTTAGTGTTGGCATCACCTACATTAAGCCAATTAATTCTAGATCTTAACTTCCAGAAATTATGCTCCATATGAAGAATATCATTATATTGCAGTTGGAGGTTGGATTCAAGATTTTGTAAGAAGTCACTTCTTTGGTAACAGGGAGAAGATTAGATTCCATTTAATCTAGCTAAAACTTTATTCTTCTTTTTAAAAATATCCCCAAACATAGTATTTTTCCATCTTATAACCTCATCTCTAAAATAATTTTGGGCATCAACAAAGTCTTTTTCAGACCAACAGTGCTTGATTACATTGATAAAGTACGGATGCCTACACCAAATTATTTCCAAATGGAATGGTTTATTACTATGGTTTACATTCCTAGCAATTAGATTAATAAGTAAAGAATTGTGATCCGATTGGCTTTTTGGAAGATGGATTACTACAGCTTTAGTTTATAAGGAAAGCCATTCTTTGTTAACAAAGATTCTATCTAGAAATTCCATGATTAAAACCTTTGATTTTTTTCCCTATGGTTAGACCATGTATACTTACATCCCTTGCAGCTTAGATCTAAAAGGTTACATCGATTAATACTACTCCAAATCAAATTGCTACATCTACAGTTTATGGGGTTACCAACAAAATTTTTCGTATGAAGTGAGGATGTCATTAAAATCTCCCCCAAGTTACCAAGGCCTTTTAAAACTATTATTAATATTTTCTATGTTGTTCCACATTTCAAATCGTTTATCTAGCTTAGTACTAGCATAAATGGAGGGATAAACCAAGTAGATTTAGAAGGATGTACCTCAATATTGTCATGTATCTCTTGATTATTTCTATCAAAGTTATGAACCTTGACAACACTGGCATCCCATATGAGCACTATGCCACCAAATTGGCCTTCACATAGAACTTCGATCATTTGGAAAAAATCAAAATCACTTAGAAGGGACAAGTGGTTTTCATTCTTGTTTCTAAGAGTGTAACCATGCAAGGTCTATGAGTATCCAATATTTCACGAAAGTTCATCCTGAAATTGTCATTATTACCTCCACAGATATCCCATATAATAATATTAGTAGGCCTAAATATTATTGCATGGTTGTTTGTTGGCCCATTCTCTCTCTAGGCTTGAAGCACTACATTTCTCCTCAACGATGGGACTAAGATCATTGCATGGTTTCCTACCGTTGGGTCCTGAGGAGGCCTCATATCCATTGAGAATTTTGTATAGTGCTGGCGGGAAACTGAGTACATACCTTTTCTCTCGTTGGTCCCTGAATAAATACACTTTTACTTTATTGATTCTTGAAAAATCTAAGACTGGTCCTGACCCTAGTAGGTTTATTTCTTCTTTCTCCTCTATTTGGATGTTTTCTTGTTCTGGTGCATTGGGAAGGGCCTGTTCCTGAGGAATTACTTGTGGAATCTGAGGTGGAGTGGGATGATTTTTTAGGTGTGCTGGGTGTACATGAGTGGTGCTTGCATGTTGGAGTTTATTATGGTGCTACGTTGTTAGTTGAAGCTGACCAAGGAATGGAGATTGGATTCATATTGGTGATATCCGCTGGTAGGAACAAGGGAAGATTGATTGGAACTTTTTGAGACTGGGTTGGATTGAAATAAGGGGGAAGACTCCATCGGTTTCTCATTGCTTGGGCTTGACTCAAGTTCATTGATGGGGCTAGAGGTTGGTGGATGTTTTTCATCCACACATTGTTGAGATAATTGTTCATCGCCATGTGCATCCTTTCTGATACTAGTTGAGCTAGGAAGTGAGAGTTTTGGAGCACAATGACTGTTTTCTAGATGTTCAGTACCATGCTGAATGTTATGGCATGGCCCATGCGATCTTGTTCTATCCATGAAAGGGGTTGATGATCTTGTGGTAGTGGTGGTTGGATGAAGAAGGTTTGATGAGCTTTGTGGGAGTGGTGGGTTTGACATGTTTAGGGCTCATTATTGTCTCAAGATTTGCACTAGATGATATGTTCTTCTCTGAGAAAATGGGGATTCTTGGCATTGTCAATTGAATATATGGAGTTTATATTAAGGTCGTTAGTAGTATAGTCTAGGGTTGTATTTTGATTAGCCGGAGTAGGATGACTATCAATGATTGTGTCTATAGGCAGATCTTTGAAGTTGCTTTGTGGAGTGGTATTAAATAGATTTGGGTTGGATTTTGTATGAGTAACGTGGTTGTCTTCTTTGGCCAATTGGGAGTTGATATGGTTTTGTTTGTTCACGTGGTGGATAGTTAGAAGGGGAAGATTATTATCCATGCAGAGAGTTAACTCCTCGTTAGTGAGGGACTGGTTACTATTAGCTTGTTGATTATTATTTGAGTGAGAGATATGTTTTGTATTAGGCTCACTTAGGTTATCATTTGTCATAGTAGTGAAATCATTAGTTTGCCTGTCATTTAATTGGCTTGGCTTAGGAGTTGCCTAATGGATATCCATTGGTTGAGTGACTGCAATATCAATAGCCATGCAAGAAATATCATTATTTTCTAGGACAATTTTGTCTAATTTGGTAAGGCTAGCTGGAGAGTCCAAAGTCACAAATTTATTTTTTGTGACAATATGAGTTCTGGTATGGTTAAGTTTTCCTAAATTTTTAGATGGAGTAGTATTAGCGTTAATAGTATTATTAACAATACTTTTTCCATCTAGATTAATATTCTATAGTGGGAATTTAGAATTACCTAGGGTAGATGTGATTGGATCATCAGTCTTACTAGATGTGTGGTGTGATACATTTGGCTTGTTGTTGGATCTTTTCTTTTTGGGGAATGCTATTGATTGCCAGGCATCCTTCTTGGACATGTGAGATCTAGTTTGCATGCTGGCTTGAGAAGTATCCATAACCTCTGATTGGTTGATGGGGTGACTCCTTCTGGATTGGCAGTCTTGCTACTTTTCTTTGTGTATTTGCATGAGGCCATTGAATGCCCTAGTCTGCTGCAATTTTTGAGAGAAAGCTAACCCCTTCATAATGAATTTCTTGCTTGTGTTGTTAATAAAATAAAGGGTTTACACTGGGACTTCTAATGACACTTCGATGCAAAGTCTTGCATAACGACCCCTAAGGGTAGAAGATGTGCAAGCATCAATCTTCAGTAATTTACCAATTTTGTTGACATCTTTTTTGAGTATTAGTTCATCCCAAAATTCCGTTGGCAATTGTGGTAAGCGTATCCAAATAGCGGCTTGTGTTATTTTCGACTTTGAAGCAATAAAATTAGGAACCCATTTTTGGACGGATGGAAAATGACCAAAACTAAGTCAAGGGCTGTTGTGGAGAACTTTGAGCATGCTATCCTCATTGCTAAATTTTGTAATATAATAATCGTACCCTAGATCAATCAGTGAGAAGTTTTCTTTTAATTTCCACCGGTCTTGAATCTTTCTTTTGAGTAATTGGTGTTAGATCGTCATTCTTTGAAGTTTTATAATAGTTGAGAATCTCCAGGGTGAGTAAATTCTTTGAAGGTCTTCTAGAGATAAATGAATTAGGTGATTACCATTTGGGTAAGAGATGGAATTCCCCAGGTCATCGGAGTGATTTCATGAGGTTGGACATTTGATTCGATGATCATGTTAATCTGACCATCTAGTATGCCATCTACATGTTTATCTTTGAAACTAAGGGTGGATGGAGTAGGATTAACTATGGATTGCATGGAATCAATATCGGGTGATTTTGGAGGGATTAGATTAGAGGTCTTTGAATGTTGCATAGCTAGACACTTGATAGTAGGATTAGTTGTAACACACTTATATAAGACTATGCATTACTCTCAGCTGGAGAAATTGGCATGCGAGACCAGAAGCAATGAAAAAAGTAACCCGATGCTTGTAGAAAAATACAATAAATTATTTAATTATACTTACAAATGCATAACCTCCTTGGTTGGTTAGTTAATCATCACTAGCTCCTTTTAATGTTGTTATTGGCCAAGATGCGTATGGTCAAATTTTGTTATTGTTCGGCTTCTTAAAAAATATTTAAGATTATTCTTTTTTTTTTTTGGTAAATAAAATTATTCTTACATTGATATTATTTAAGATTATATAAAAGTTAGATGGAGTTAACTATGGTTAAATACTACTAGTTTATAATTAAATAATGTGACAAGTGTTATTTAATTATTGATTTGGTGTATACGTCGGGTGTGGGTAAGTTTTTTTCGTTGTTAATGTGATGATAGGGGTATTTTAGAGAAATCAAAAGAGTATACAATGCGTATATATATATATATATATATATATATATATATATATATATATATATATATATATATATTATATATATAAAATTAGTTTCTGTCATTTTTGTATTTTGCCTAAATTTAAAAGCTTTAAAAAAATATTTTTGAAAATAATGCGATACAATGCTCGTGTCGACCCGCTTTCTTTTTCTGCAAGGTGGAATAATCAAAACTCAAATGCATATAGAAGTATTACTATGTTTTAAGGCTTTCTTTTTTCTTTTCTTAACATTATTGACGTTGCCTAACTTAATTTGTTGATGTTGATTCAGTTTGAACATACACGTGAAAGGACAAAAAGCTCTAATTCTTCATCAGATAACCACAAATGTTATAACCCAAATTTGTTTTTATTCTCTCAAACACATGAATTGGTTTAAACTATAAATGTTTAAGTTTTTTTTGGTACCGTTAAGAAATAGGATGCTGACATGTTAGCTATTCACATTGGTTGAGGAGTATGTGTTTAACAGCCTTTTCCGCCGATCTTCTAAAATCAACTTATTTTTTAAAACATTTTAAAAGAATTATTTAGTGAGAAAGTACTTTTTTCTGCTCTTAAAAATTGCTTTTGCTTCTATTTAAAAGTATTTTTTTCCTTTTAAAAGCTTTGACAAATATCTAAATTTTACAAGGAAAAAAATAATTTTGGCCAAGAAAAAACTTTTTCCGCCAAAAAAAAGCTTGGCCAAACAGGGTGTATGTATCTGGTGTTTAAGTCTTTTTCGGACAGTGCTCATCACTTAGAAGTAATTTTTGTGTTTGAGTTGCGTGTAAAATTTATTTTTCTTATCACAGGATAATCGGAGCCAGATATAAGGAAATAACAAAATTGTGTCTCCCTAATATATATATATATATATCTCCCAAAAGTAGAAATCGGAAATATGTACGGGTAAAATCGGGGGAAAAGGTTTCATCTATTTCCCAATAAGGAAACAAGAGGGAAGCATGGTTCGGTGCAACTATAAGCAAGGCTGAAGGACCCCTCGTATTGGAACCCGAGAGGAGTGAACAATGTATCTGTGTTCGGACATGGTAAAATAACGGACCCAGACCAACTAAAGGTTTTAGACCACGGGAAACGCGGGCTAACGGTTATGCACGACAAGTAGGAAGCCGTAATATTCATCCTCAACTAGATATTACGGTGCGAATTCCATCCGATATCACATGCGGATCGATATTTACCGAAAAAAGAAGAATTTTACCTTATTTAGACTTATACTAGGACTGCAATTTCCCTACTATATAAAGAAAAAAGTTTTCTTTTATTTTAACACATTGTTGACATGCAAATCAAAACACTAAAAGTTCATTTTTCTCTTCTACTTATTATTCAAAATGTTATTCATTTATTCTCTTATTTATTCGAAATCAACCTTATATCGAGGATCCGATCGAGATCGAACTTCACTATTAAACCTAAGATCAAGCTTGATTATCACATTACAATTGGCTTGATCTTTAATTTTATCTTTAAATTAGTTACTTGTTGTCCTTAAATCATTCGTATTGAATTAAATCGCATATCCTTTAAACCGCATATAAATCTAATTGTTACTCATGTTTTAGGGCAAACAGTTTGGCGTCTACCGTGGGGCTAAGGATAATAGAGGTGATTTGATTCGAGTCTTCATAACACACCCTATTTTATGCTTGTTCTTTGAAATTTTGATTCCAGCTTAGCCTAAGGATGTCAAGTTCTGAATCTGCTCACCTGAATGTGATGTTAAGTCAGGCCATCATGGTGAGAATAATAACGTGATACCTAGCAATGATTTTCCCTTTCATCGATCCCAATGGTGTCCCATCCTCCAACCTGGTCGATGCTAACTCACAGATTGCCATCAACATCAATCTACCGACTAATACTGAAAACAGCATTCGCGGGGGACTCCTGCCAGCGGCTCAAGAGGCTCTCAAAGGTGAAGATGATAAGGTGAGCATGGGTTGATTTTTAAAATGTTGCAGGCTCAGAAAGCGGGATAGCATAGTTACAAAACCAGAGCCATACCCCTAACAGGGACGAGTTCGAGCATTCACATGAAAGTACTCGGAGAAATGAACAAGTTGTCGTAGAACCGGGAGAATTCGGGCCCAGGGAAACTTCCAAGGTGATGAAGATGCTCGAAGAATTCACAAAACCGGCGGAGTCTGATGAGAAAAAGATTGAGGCCAACGACAATAAGGTGGAAATGTATAACTCTAGGGTCGATCAGATCCCGGGATCCCCACCAATATTGAAGGGGACGAACTCCAAAAAGTTTATTCAGAAGCCTTTTCCCTCGAGCACGGCACCGAAGATGATCCCGAAGAGGTTTCGAATGCCCGACATTCCCAAGTATAATGGGACCATAGATCCAAATGAGCATCTAACTTCCTATGTGCAATCAAAGGGAATGACCTGGAAGACGACGAAATTGAGTCGGTGTTGCTGAAAAAATTTAGGGAAACCTTGTCCAAGGGAGCAATGATATGGTACACAACTTGCCTCCGAATTCTATCGACTCGTTTGCTATGCTTGCAAATGCTTTTGTAAAGGACCATGTCATTGCTATCAAGGTCGAGACGAGGAAGTCAGACATTTCAAAGTCAAGCAAAGGAATAACGAGATGCTTAGGAAGTTCGTGTCGATGTTTCAGATGGAACGGATGGATACACCCTTGGTCGCGAATGATTGGGCTGTTCAGGCATATACTTAAGGGATCAGCCCCCGAAGTTCTGTGGCTTCTCAACACCTAAAGCAAAACTTGGTAGAGTACCCGGTAGTATCAATCGAAGAGCAAAACTTGGTAGGCCAACATCAATGACAAGTATCAATCGAAGATCAAAGTCGAGGATGACTAACTCGGGGCCCCTTCAAGGTCTGTTTAGCACATAAAGCCGATGACAAGTCTAAGAGAATGATTGACCAGTAGGTGAGGCCGGTTCGAGCTCGATAACATCCATACGGCACGGATCAAAGGGGAAACAGATTTGGGGGCCACGAGACAAGGAATAACAAGAGAAATGATCGAGGACCGCGCAGTCAGAGCCTGATGAACTAGAACGGGTTTTACATGTCACTCGGGAGTAGGGAATTGGAGTACAATTTAAATGTGGACGCTGCAAGTATAGTGTCGTCCGTAGGACACATCAAAGAGACTAAGTAGCCCAGACTACTGTAGTCTGATTCCTCCCAGAGAGATCATAATTTGGTGTGTAAATAGCATGGTACTCACGGTCATAGGATCGAAGATTGTCGATGGCTAAGAGAAGAAATAGCTCGGTTGTTCAACAATGGGCACCTTCGAGGCGAGCGAGCCAAAAATCACTTTGGAAACAGGGACGTCAACAAATAAGTCGAACAAGAGAAGCCCTAGTACTTAATCAACATGATCAATGGGGGAGTTGATATCCCCCAAGGGCCAATGATAAATCACACCAAAGTTTCTATCACGAGAGAAAAATGCTCCTGAGGTTATGTCCTAGAAGGAGCTATTTAGTTTAGTGACGAAGACGCCGAGAACATGGTACAGCCTCATAACAATGCACTAGCAATATCCATACTTATCAATAAATATCGGATTAAACGTATTTTGATCGATCTAGGTAACTCAGCCAACATCATCAGATCAACGGTCGTAGAACAACTAAGATTGAAAGATTAAATTATATTGGCGGTCCGGGAGTTGAACGGATTCAATATGATCTGCAAGACCACCAAGGGTGAGATAACTTTACTGGTAAACATTGTCGGGAACACCCAAGAAATAAAGTTCTACGTGTTAGACGAGGACATGAAGTACAACGCTTTGTTCGGAACACCATTGATTCATAAAACGAGAGCGGTGCCTTTGACCTTACACTAGGCACTGAAGTTTCCCACTCCAGGAGGAGTCAAAAAAGTCTACAGAGAACAGTCGGTCGCAAAGAAATTTCATTTTCGATGAAATAATTCCGATGCCCGCAATTTCAACATCAAAAAACAAGGAACCGACCAAAGAAAAAGAAACCAAATTGCAATCAATGATTCCTGACTCAATCGAGCCGGTAAAATAGAAGGAGAACAGAGCAGACGATGAGGATGATTATAGATCTTTCATAGTGCCCGATGATACTAATGCCACTAAATTGTCGATTGAGGAGTTAGAGCAAGTTATATTGATCGAGCACCTAACAGATCGAAAGATATACCTGGGCACATGATTAACCCCCGTGCTTAGGAAAAAACTTATTGATTTTCTTAAAGCTAACACCGATTATTTTTCCTAGTCCAATCTATACGTGATAGGGATTCCACCGGAGGTAACAACTCACAAATCGAGCTTGGATCTGAAGTTCCATCCGATTAAGTAGAAGAGAAGGCCAAAAACTGAGATTAAATACGCATTCATCAAGGACGAGGTATCTAAACTTATGAAAATAGGTTCCATAAAGGAATTTAAATACATATAATTAGCTAACATAGTAGTCGCGCCTAAAAAGGAAAATAAACTTAGGATGTATGCAGATTATAAGAATCTAAACAAGGTGTGTCCGAAAGACTTGTTCCCTTTGCCTAACATTGATCGAATTATCGACACAACGGCCGGACACGAGATACTAAGTTTTCCCTACACTTATTCCGGGTGCAACAAAATTCAGATGGATCGGGGTGATCAAGAAAAGACTTCTTTCATAACCAAATTTAGCACCTACCGCTATAACGTAATTCCATTCGGACTAAAGAATTCCGGTGCCACATACCAACACCTAGTCAACCATATGTTCAAATAACAAATAGGGAAATAAATGGAAGTTTATATTGATGATATGTTGGTTAAGTCCCTACGAGTAGAGGATTAATTGAAACACTTGAAACAAGCCTTCAACACATTGAGGAAGTACAACATGAAGCTAAACCTGGAGATGTGTGCATTTAGGGTTAACTCGGGTAAGTTTCTCAGATTCATGGTACCTAACTGGTGAATAGAGATCAGCCCAAACAAAATAAAGGCCATTGAGGACATCATCATAGTCGACAATGTCAAAGTAGTAAAAAGACTGACCAGGTGGATATCCGCGTTATACCGGTTCATTTTGAGATCGTCGGATAAGAGACATCGGTTCTTCTTACTATTGAAAAAGAAGAACAACTTTTGTTGGACCCTGGAATGCTATCAAGCTTTAGAAGAACTGAAGCGATACCTATCGAGCCCCCCTCCCCCGCCTGTTGCACACTCTGAAGGTAGACAAATAGTTGTACCTCCACTTAGGCATTCCCGAGGTGGCAGTAAGTGGTATCCTGGTCCAAAAAGAAGAAGTTACACAATTTCCTATTTATTATGTTAGTAGAACCCTAGCGATGCCTAAACAAAGTATCCTCACCTAGAAAAATTAGCGTTCGCCTTCCTAAGTACTTCTATGAAATTAAAATCGTACTTTTAATGCCACCCTATATGTGTCGTGACCTCTTACCAACTAAGTAATTTCATGTATAAGCTTGAACTCTCGGGCCGGTTAGCCAAATGGGCCATATAAATTAGCGGGTATGATATCGAGTACAAACCCTATACTGCCATACAATCTCAGATTTTGGCTAACTTTATGCCGGCTTTGATACCCGAGGTCAAGAAGGAATTACTACTCACTTCGGGGATTAGCTCATCGATCTAGACCCTATTGACAGACGGTGCCTCCAACGTGAAGGGGTCCGATCTCTGTATCGTATTAAAACCACCTACGAGAAATGTAATTAGACAGTCTATCAGAACTGTAAAATTGTCTAACAACGAAGCTGAGTATAAAACTATGATTTAAGGTCAAGAACTAGCTAAGAGCCTAGGGGCCGAAGTGATCGAGGCCAAATGTGAATCCATCCTTGTCGTTAATAAAGTCAATGGGACATTTGAAGTAAAGGAGGAACGAGTGTGGAGGTACTTGGATAAGTTGCAGGAGACCTTACACCGATTCAATGAATGGACTTTATAATACGTACCTCAGGACCAAAACAATCAAGCTGACGCACTAGCCAACTTGGGGTCGTTTGTTGACTACTATCAATTCTACTTGGGGGAATAGAAGAAGGTCACGCCGAGGTAAACTCAAGAAGTTTGACTTGGGATTGGAGAAACAAATACATTGACTGCCTAAATACAGGAAAATTGTTATCGGATCCCAAGGAGTATAAAGTCCTGTGCACCAAAGCTGCCATGTTCAGCTTGGTTGAGGGGAAATTGTTCAGAAGATCCTTCTTCAGCCCACTAGCTACTCTCTTGGGTTTGGGAGAAAATGAACACTCTTTGAGAGAGGTTCACGAGGTAACTTATGGGAATCAGTTAGGGGCATAATCCCTAGTTCGGAAGTTAATCAGAGTCGGTTGCTACTGGAATGAGATGGATAAAGATGCGAAAGACTTTGTGCGGGAATACAATAAGTGTCAAAGACACGCCCCGATGATTTATCAACGGGAGAGATATTTCACATGGTCCTATCGATATGGCTATTTATGAAATGGGGATGGACATCGTCGGTCGCCTGCCACGGGCGCCCAGTAAAGCCCAATACACACTACTTATGAAGTGATTATTTTTTCAAGTGGGTCGAGGCTTGATAAGTGGGGGTTTTAACCAATGATTTAATCTCAATTACTTGCATTTTAGGCCAAAAATGCGTAAAGGTATTCCCAGAAACTAATGTAAAAAGCTTATTTGCAGGAATTGATAAAAATGAGCCAAAAGAGGCATAATCAACTCATAAAGCAGTCAAAACTAGAACAAAAACCAAGACTAGGCCAAGAGACCTGAAACATGGACCGCATATTGTGCGGCCGCAAAATCCACAACGCGTCCGCGATAAAAAATACACGATCTACGAAAGGGAGATTTAGAGAGTGCATTTTTAGGCCAAATATTAAGCGAGGCCCGTACCAGAAATGTGTGGCCACAAAAGTCTCACCAGTGGCCGTGATTGGATTTGCGTAAAGGTATTTTTGTTCGGAAATTTCAAATTAGTATAAATAGATCTTTTGACATATTTAGATTATGTTTTGATTTACCTGAGCATGTGAGATGGCTGGATATTCTAGTTTGGTCAATTTTGTATTAGATTCATCTTTTAACAGTAGATTTTTATATTTTAATCTAGTAATATGAGTTTCATCTTCTTTTTATCTTTGATTTCTGTTATTTCTATGAGTAGCTAAACCCTTAGCTAGGGTTGTGAACCAACCCTAGTGTGGGTATTTGATGGGTCTTGAATTTTAAGGCTTGAATATATATGGGTTAGTGGTATTTATCCCAGTTCTTGTTAGAATTTTGGAATTAGTAGTTGCAAATACTGATTCACACCTTTATGACTTAGTCTCTACTTGAGAAAGATAGACTATGTCTAGGAAAACTAGGCTAACAAGAAATTGGTGGGAACTCAAGAAATTAATAGCCCCAATTATAGAGTTAAACCTACAGATAGTAATACCTTACTTGAGATAAAATCACTTGAATTGCATGAATACCCATTTGGGCATGAGAACGCTAAATTAGGAAAAATCACTCAAACAGCAGAGAAGTATAGAGTGAGTACCCGGGTGTGATGGCTATATTACGACCTGAATTAATCACACGATGACCCAAGATTCTTGTTACACGTTAGATATCCACCTAGGTGGAAGTCACTACCCTAGTCCCTTTAAACCCTTGAAAATCAACAACAAAAACATTGTACTTAGTTTCAAATATTGCATGCAATAGAGTAGAAGTAGAAGTAGATATCAAACCAAACATTTGTGAAAGTTTAATTAGATTCAAAACCCGAATCTAGATTAGATATAAACCTAATTCCAATTATTAACTCCCTGTGGATTCGATCCTGACCTAGTTGGGTTAAAACGGCATCGACCATCCTCTCTACTCAATAGTAGTGTACGCTTGGTACCGATCAGTTTTTGGCATCGTTGCTAGGGAGATAGATGGTTTTAGCTATATATATGAGTTTTTGTGTGTTTTGTTTTTCTTTCCTTCCATTTTTCTAATTTGTGTATGAATTGCTTTTAGGTACCAAATGGCTCATAACAATGAAGCCCTCGGAAATTTGCCATTAAGGGAGGAGGTAGATGATGGTCACGTCGATGTGATTCAACCCGAACCTCAAGTACAAAGGAGAGGTCGACCTCCTCACCACCTCCTCTAAGGGTAGCAGTGAAGGCTATGCAAGTGCAATAGTCCTGCCTTGAATTAGGGCGGGCAATTTTCAAATAACCAATGCTATGCTTACACTCTTGGAACATAGGGGTTTCTTCACCGAAGCTCCACACCAAAATGCCTACATACATCTCAAATGTTTTGTTGACACGTGATGGGGGAGCAATCAAACTAATGTCTCCGAGGACGCATTGAGGTTAAGGCCTTTCCCATCCTTTCTAAAGTGGAAGGCTTTGGATTGGCTAGAAAGGTTACCCAACTATTCTATCAACACTTGGGATAAGTTGGCCGAGAAGTTAATTGCAAATTTCTTTTTTTAGGACATATGGCAACGCTAAGATATGAGATCCTTGTTTTTAAACAAGAGTCAAATGAACCATTACATGAGATTTGGGAGAGGTATCAGACAATGGTAAAGGAGTTCCCAAACAACGATATGACTGAGGCCATGATCCAACAAACCTTCTACTGGGGGATCAACACAACAAACCAATGTATAGTTAACCAACTCGCCAGGTGGAACTTCATGAACACACCATATGCCGAAGCGTGTGAAATACTTGATGAAATGGCGGATACCTCTTCGGCATGGAATAGTCGAACTAATGTGCCACAAGGTGATCCTAATGTTATTCACCTACACAATGAGCTCCATGAACACGGCCAAGCTATAGCCGAGTGGACTACTACCATGAACCAATTGGCCAAAGCTTAGTTGCAATAAGCTCAAGGGACAAAACAAGTGAATGACATGGAAGGAGTGAATATAATGATCAACAAGAGAAAGCAACGAGGTGATCAAGTTCAAAACAATCCGGACTAATTTGAGCAAAGTGGTAGTTGGTACAATCAAGATGATTCATATAACGATCAAATTGAAGAGGTTCAATATGTGAAAAATTATCAAGGTCAACGGGGCAATGCTGCGAATCGACAATAGTGGATATCACAAGGAAGTTGAGAAATTAAGGTTAACAAGGAAATTGGAATAGTGACAATAACAACCAATAAAATTGGGGGACCAACAGTAATCAGAATTGGGGTAATCAAGGAAACAAAGGAAATTGGGGTGGCAACAATAATAGTAATTAGGTAGGCAATAACAATCAAGGGGGTTAGAACAATAATAATTAAGGAAATTTGGATTGTCTAGAAAGGTTATTCAACCATTCCATCACCTCTTGGGATGAGTTAGCCGAGAAGTTAATTGCAAAGTTCTTTTCTATGGGACATATGGAAACACTAAGATATGAGATACTTGCTTTTAAACAAGAGCCCAATGAACCATTACATGAGATTTAGGAAAGGTATTGGACAATGGTAAAGGAGTTCCCAGTCAACAATATGATTGAGGTCATGATCCAACAGACCTTCTATATGGGGGTCAACACGACAAACCAATGTGTAGTTAAATAACTCGGGGGGGG
>MU707571.1:129778-208211 GCA_026770625.1 Nicotiana glauca
TTCATGAACACGCCATATGCCGAAGCATGTGAAATACTTGATGAGATGGCGGATAACTCTTTGTCACGACCCAAAATATAACCATGGTCATGATGGCGCCTATCGTGTTACAAGGCAAGCCTATTCTCAAAATATTTCTACTAATTAATTTTAAGGATTTAATAAAACAATACCAACATTCAAATTTCTCATAAACTAAATCAACTCTAAACATAATTAATATAAAAATACGGAAGCTATCCCAAATATCGGGGTGTCAGTAAGTCATGAGCGTCTAAACCTATGAACTAAGAAATATAATTGTCTAATTGTGCAAAAGAAGAAATGAAAAGAGGAGTAACAAGGTCCTGGAAACGCTAGCAGCTGCCTTGCAGCGTCTCATTAAAGCCGACCTGAACTCAATGATCGCTGCGCTCTAAGTCACCTAGATCTGCACATAAAATGTAGAGTGTAGTATAAGTACAACCACCTTAGTAGTAAGAGAAATAACTACTGAACTGTGTAGTAGTGACGAGCTAAGAGAGACAGTCCAATTATTTATTTTTATAATTTACAATAAACATGAACAAATAGGTAAATTCCATAAAACCAACAAATACCAAAAAGAAGTTAACAGGTAAATGCAGCAACAATAAAAGTAAATGCAACCTCACAACAATGTCACTCCATCACTCAGCACTAGCACTCAGCACTCCACTCTCAACACTCAACGCTCAATACTCTGCACTCACTGGGGGTGTGTACAGACACTGAAGGGGCTACCAAAGCCCAATCTCTAAGCATGGACAACTCACGTACCATCATATCAATACCTGGATCCGCACGGTCAACTCACGTGCTGCACGAAAAACGCATGTGCTATGGTATCAATACCTGGACCGGCAGAGTCAACTCCTATGCTATGCGGATAATTCATGAACTATGGTATTAATATCCTCTCAACCAGTCCATCATATCAATACCTGGATCCGCACGGTCAACTCACGTACTACACAGACAACTCACGCGCTATGGTATAAATACCGGAGAAGGGCTAAAACTATCCCTATCATTTGCTAAATGGTTTATCAATATCTTCCGTCCATCTATCTATTCAAAAAAATACACTCCATCCATGTATCCATTAAAAAAATGCATAAAGTTATTTCTTTTAACAAAAATATCCTCGTGACTAACGACAGAACTGGTGGGTCTTTCATTTAATGATGTGGCAATTTTTATTTGGGCCACGTGGCAATCTTTGAATGGAACTAAAAATGAATATTATTTCAACCCATTAACCCATTTACAAAAATAGGTAATATCTATCACACTCATTCCCACTCATCTGATCTCCCCCTTTCTTCCTCTCCAATTGGGACACACTACATACACATAATAACAAACTAATTAAAGAATAGATAAAACCCAAAATCAAATAACCCAAAATTCAAACTAGATTCTGAAATTTCTCCAATCAATCTCAGGATAAGTATTAAAACTCGTAAATGGAAAATCAACAGATGCATTTGGGTTGTTAAGTAAGAAGACAAGGATTAAAACAAACCAAAAATCTGAAGCAAAAAAATTGAGCCCAAGTGCTAAAAAAAAAAGTAAAGGGTTACCTTGGGATGTTTATAAGAAGAAGAAGAGGAGGACAAAGAGCCATGGATTGTAGATGAAGTGAAAGCCAAAGCCATATATTCAAACACAAAGAAATATTTGTTTCAACTAAGAAACGATAAAAATTCTTTGTGAGATGACAGTGGGTGAGAATGGGTGTGCTGGGTGATAAGGAAAAAGCGAGGGAAAAAAAACATAAAAAAAGAAAGAAAATAATTAGGCGGGTCAAATAAATAGTATCAGACCATGTAAATGGGTAAAAATAAGACCCATATTTTATTCTTGGTAAATAATGCCACGTGGCCCAATTAAAAATTGCCACATCGTAAAATAAAAGACCCACCAGTTCTGCCATTAGTCGCGGGGGTATTTTTGTTAATAGAATTAACTTCGTGTGTTCTTTTGAAAGGATAGATGGATGGAGTGTATTTTTTTGAGCGAATATATGGATGGCGGGTATTTATAAACCATTTAGCAAACGCTAGGGATAGTTTTGGCCTTTTTCCGGTATAAATACCTAAACTCGCACGGCCAACACACGTGCTACGCGGACAACTTATGCGCTGTGGTATTAATATCCTCACAACCAGGCCCTCAGTCTCACTCAATCATGTACCTCGCTGGCCTCACCATGATCAACAAATAAGGAAACATATCCCACATCAAGTACTACAACAGATTAGCAAATAATAGAGAGTAAGGTAAACATGTACAATAATTTCTATGACTGAGTACAAATAATGTGAGCATGAATAAAGCCTAAGCACGATCTCTAACATTAAGGCCAACAAGTTCAACAACAAGTAAACAAATAACCACAGATAATAGCCATTAGGCCTCACAGCTTCACGGGACGGACCAAGTCTCAATCACTCGCGGTGCGCATCCACACGCCCGTCAGCTAGTGTGGGTATCACATCCAAACAATCACATGATATCAATTTCTCCGGGTTTATACTCTCAAAGCCAGAGTTAAAACTATTACTTTCCTCAACAGCGTAAAATACTACTCCGGGATGCCCTCGTCTCTGGATTCGGTCTCCAAAAGTTCCGAATCTAACCCAAATAAGATTAATACCATCAACATATACTAAAGAATCGAATTCCACAATAAAAAATATAAAATATACCAAAAATCCGAAATCAGCCAAAACCCGGCCCTCGGGCCCACATCTCAAAACCAGTCAAAAATGGCAGAACTGTAAACCTCGTCCTTTCTTGAGTCTAACCATATAAAATTCTTCAAAATCAGACTTTGTTTGGTCCCTCAAATCCTCACTTAAAACTCTCCGAAACTCAAATCCTAACTCCCTCAATTTCATTTTTAAATCATCAATCAAATCCCAAAAATGATGATGGATTCATGAAATATAACCAAAACTAAATACAAAACAATTATCAATCCATATGGTGAAAATAGCCTCAAAATAGCTCAAATCCGAGCTCCGCAACTCAATATATGACCAAATGAATAAACCCTTATTTTATATAATTTTCTACCAGTTATTCTATCTCATTTCTCATGCCAAACGATACTAAAACTCGTATTTTATGTCTCCAGTGGATTTCTTGTGAAATTCTAGTCAAGTTAGGCTTTTGAATCACTCAATTTGACCTTATAATGAATGAGATATGTATGTTTTAATATTTGCAAATAGTGCAGATATTTAAATATGCTGTTAGTAGCAATTTCGTAATTAATCTGAATAATCTAGTAACTTAATTCTTAGTAAAATGACCCTAAAATCCTCATACGATGTCCAAATTCGATCATTCTTTTTAGTACGGTTCCGTAATGATGATACGGATCTAATACTTCAATCAAAAAAAGAAATCAAAGGTCATTTGTTTAATATGATGCAATTTATACTTGAAGAAACGACGTAAAAACATAAGAAAAACGAGTGCAACACAACCTAAACATATCCGAAACTCACCCGAGGCCCTCAGGATCTCAACTAATAATTCCAAAAAGTAATATATCACTGCCCGAACTTGCTCGAACCTTTGGAACACCCTAAACAACAACAAAACACCAAATCAACCTCGAATTCAAGCCTAAGAACTTCTAAACTTCTAACGTTCGCCAATTCAAGCCTAATTCAACCACGGACCTCCAAATTACATTTTGGACACACTCCTAAGTCTAAAATCACCCAACGAAGCTAATGGAACCATAAAAATTCAAATCCTAATTCATTTACTTAAAAGTCAACTTCAGGTTGACTTTTCTAACTTAGCTTTCTAACTAAAAGACTAAATATTTATTTCACTCCAAAACTACTCCGGACCCAAACCTACCGACTCGATACAACTCAATATAGCTGAACAACACATAAAGAAGCATAAATGAGGGAATGGGGCTATAACTCTCGGAACAAACGACAGGGTCGTTACATCCCCCCCTTAAACAAACGTTCATCCTCGAACGAGTCTAAAAACATACTTGGAGTCTCAAATATGTGAAACCTTCAGCAATACCTTCTCTTCACATTCAAATCATATGAACTCATCTCGCAGTTAGATCATACTCATTACGTATCCATCCAGACACCATTTTCACTAATAGGGACACTACCAAACATATAGATCCACAAGCACGCGCTCACACAATCAACACCTAAGCGCTCTATCTACAGTCAAAACCCAACCTCAAGTCCTCCGAACGGGCCCAACATCAACACACAAATATCACATCTTGCACCTCATGAGGGAATCACAATCCGTCGATGCACAACTGATACCGATAGTTCATGTGCGCATATGAATGCGTGAAAGGAATTCAAAGAGTTACACTACAAGGTAAATCAATACCGCACCATAAGAATTAAAGAATGTGAAGCTTTCCTAAAGGTTCTGCAGCCTCTCGAAGATAAATACAGATGTCTCCATACCGATCCACAAGACTCTACTAAATCTGCTCATGACTCGTAAGACATGTGTAATCTAGGCTCAGATGCCAAACATCTGACCATGGTCATGATGGAGCCTATCGTGTTACAATGCAAGCCTATTCCCAAAATATTACTACTAATTAATTTTAAGGTGATCGAGGCAAAATGTGAATCCATCCTTGTCGTTAATCAAGTCAATGGGACATTTGATGTAAAGGAGGAATGAGTGTGGAGGTACTTGGATGAGTTGCAAGAGACCTTACACCGATTCAATGAATGGACTTTATAACACGTACCTCAGGACCAAAACAATCAGGCTAACGCACTAGCCAACTTGGGGTCGTTTGTTGACTCCGACGAATTCTACTCGGTGGAAATTGTACAACTAATATGCTCGGTGGTAGAAGAAGGTCAGGCTGAGGTAAACTCAACAAGTTTGACATGGGATTGGAGAAACAAATACATTAACTGCCTAAATACAGGAAAATTGTTATCGGATCCCAAGGAGTATAAAGCCCTGTGCACCAAAGCTGCCATGTTCAGCTTGGTTGAGGGGAAATTGTTCAGA
Organism: Nicotiana glauca; assembly: GCA_026770625.1. Lineage (NCBI taxonomy): Eukaryota > Viridiplantae > Streptophyta > Magnoliopsida > Solanales > Solanaceae > Nicotiana > Nicotiana glauca. Next base: position 134,843 of record MU707571.1, read on the forward strand.
AGATCCATCTTCAGCCCACTAGCTATCTCTTGGGTTTGGGAGAAAATGAACACTCTTTGAGAGAGGTTCCCGAGGGAACTTGTGGGAATCACTTAGGGGTAGAATCCCTAGTTCGGAAGTTAATCAGAGTCGGTTACTACTGGAATGAGATGGAGAAAGATGCGAAAGACTTTGTGCGGGAATGCAATGAGTGTCAAAGACACGCCCCGATGATTTATCAACGGGAGAGATGTTTCACACGGTCCTATCGATACGGTTGTTTATGAAATGGGGATGGACATCCTCGGTCGCCTGCCACGGGCGCCCAGTAAAGCCCAATACACACTACTCATGAAGTGATTCTTTTTTCAAGTAGGTCAAGACTTGATAAGTGGAGGTTTTAACCAATGATTTGCTCTCTTTTACTTGCATTTTAGGCCAAAAATGCGTAAATGTATTCCTAGAAACTAATGTAATAAGTTTACTTGCAGGAATTGATCAAAATGAGCCAAAAGAGGCATAATCAACTCATAAAGCAGTCAAAACTGGAACAAAAATCAAGACTAGGCCAAGAGACCTAAAACATGGACAGCATATTGTGCAGCCGCAAAATCCACAATGCGGCCGCGATAAAAAATACATGATCTATGAAAGGTAGATTCAGAGAGTGCATTTTTAGGTCAAATATTAAGCGAGGTCCATGCTAGAAATGTGTGGCCACGAAAGTCTCACCGGTGGCCGTGATTGGATTTTCGTAAAGGTATTTTTGTTCGGAAATTTCAAATTAGTATAAATAGATCTTTTGGCATATTTAGATTAAGTTTTGTTTTAGCTGAGCATGTGATACGGCTGTATATTCCGTTTTGGGCAACTTTGTATTAGATTCATCTTTTAACAGTAGATTTTTCTATTTTAATCTAGTAATATGAGTTTCATCTTCTTTTTATTTTTGATTTCTGTTATTTCTCTGAGTAGAACCCTAGTGTGGGTATTTGATGGGTCTTGAATTTTAAGGCATGAATATATATGGGTTACTGGTATTTAGCCTAGTTCTTATTAGAATTTTGGAATTAGTGGTTGCAAATACTGATTCACGCCTTTATGACTTAGTCTCTACTTGAGAAAGATGGACTACGTTTAGGAAAACTAGGCTAACAAGAAATTGATGTGAACTCAAGAAATTAATAGCCCCAATTAAAGGGTTAAACCTAGAGATAGTAATACCTTACTTGAGCTAAAATCACTTGAATTGCATGGATACCCATTTGGGCTTGAGAACACTAAATTAGGCAAAATCACTCAAATAACAGAGAAGTATAGAGTGAGTACCCAGGTGTGATGGCTATATTACGACCCCAATTAATCACACGATTGCCCTAGATTCTTGTTACACGTTAGATATCCACCTAGGTGGAAGTCACTACCCTAGTCCCTTTAAACCTTTGAAAATCAACAACAAAAACATTGTACTTAGTTTCAAATATCGCATGCAATAGAATAGAAGTAGAAGTAGAAATCAAACCAAACATTTGTGAAAGTTTAATTAGATTCAAAACCCGAATCAAGATTAGATATAAACCTAATTCCAATTATTAACTCCCTGTAGATTTGATCCCGACCTAGTTGGGTTAAAACTGCATCGACCACCCTCTCTACTCAATAGTAGTGTACGCTTGGTACCGATCAATTTTTAGCATCGTTGCCAGGGAGTTAAATGGTTTTAGCTATATATATGAGTTTTTGTGTGTTTTGTTTTTCTTTCCTTCCATTTCTCCAATTTGTGTATGAATTGCTTTCAGGTACCAAATGGCTCTTAACAATGAAGCCCTCGGAAATTTGCCATTAGGGGAGGAGGTAGATGATGATCATGCGGATGAGATTCAACCCGAACCTCAAGTACAAAGGAGAGGTCGACCTCCTCACCACCTCCTCTAAGGGTAGCAATGAAGGCTATGTAAGTGAAATAGTCCTGCCTTGAATTAGGGCGGGCAATTTTCAAATGACCAATGTTATGCTTACACTCTTGGAACAGAGGGGTTTCTTCACCGAAGCTCCACACCAAAATTCCTACAAACATCTCAAATGTTTTGTTGACACGTGATGGGGGAGCAAGAAAACTAATGACTCCGAGTACGCATTGAGGTTAAGGCCTTTCCCATCTTTTCTAAAGGGGAAGGCTTTGGATTGGCTAGAAAGGTTACCCAACTATTCTATCACCACTTGGGATAAGTTGGCCGAGAAGTTAATTGCGAAGTTCTTTTCTTTAGGACATATGGCAACACTAAGATATGAGATCCTTGCTTTTAAACAAGAGCCAAATGAACCATTAAATCAGATTTGGGAGAAGTATCAGACAATGGTAAAGGAGTTCCCAAACAACTATATGACTGAGGCCATGATCCAACAGACCTTCTACAGGGGGATCAACACAACAAACTAATGTATAGTTAACTAACTCGCCAGGGGGAACTTCATGAACATGCCATATGCCGAAGTATGTGAAATAATTGATGAGATGGCGGATACCTCTTCGGCGTGGAATAGTCGAACTAATGTGCCACAAGGTGATCCTAATGATATTCACCTACACAATGAGCTCCATGACCATGACCAAGCTATAGCCGAGTGGACTACTACCATGAACCAATTGGCCAAAGCTCAGTTGCAATAAGTTCAAGGGCCAAAACAAGTGAATGACATGGAAGGAGTGAATATAATGATCAATAAGAGAAGGCAACGAGGTGGTCAATTTCAAAACAATCCGGACTAATTTGAGCAAAGTTGTAGTTGGTACAATCAAGATGATTCATATAATAATCAAAATGAAGAGGTTCAATATGTGAATAATTATCAGGGTCAACGGGGCAAAGCTACAAATCGACAATAGTGGATATCACAAGGAAATTGGGGAAATTAAGGTCAACAAGGAAATTGGAATAGTGACAACAACAACCAATAAAATTGGGGGACCAACAATAATCAAAATTGGGGTAAGCAAGGAAACAAGGGAAATTAGGGTGGCAACAATAATAGTAATTGGGGAGGCAATAACAATCAAAGGGTTTAGAACAACAATAATTAAGGAAATTTGGATTGTCTAGAAAGGTTATTCAACTATTCCATCACCTCTTGGGATGAGTTAGCCGAGAAGTTAATTGCAAAGTTCTTTTTTCTGGGACATATGGCAACACTAAGATATGTGATACTTGCTTTTAAACAAGAGCCCAATGAACCATTACATGAGATTTAGGAAAGGTATTGGACAATGGTAAAGGAGTTCCCAGTCAACAGTATGACTGAGGCCATGATCCAACAGACCTTCTGCAGGGGGGTCAATACTACAAACCAATGTATAGTTAACCAACACATCGGGGGGAACTTCATGAACACGCCATATGCCGAAGCGTGTGAAATACTTGATGAGATGGTGGATACCTCTTTTTCATGACCCAAAATATAACCATGGTCATGATGGCTCTTATCTTGTTACAAGGCAAGCCTATTCCTAAAATATTACTGCTAATTAATTTTAAGGATTTAAGAAAACAATACCAACATTCATATTTCTCATAAACTAAATCAACTCTAAATATAATTAATATAAAAATATGGAAGCTATCCCCAAACATCGGGGTGCTAGTAAGTCATGAGCGTCTAAACCTATGAACTAAGAAATATAATTGCCTAATTGTCCAAAAGAAGAAATGAAAAGAGGAGTAACAAGGTCCTGCAAACGCTAGCAGCTGCCTTGCAGTGTCTCATTAAAGCCGATCTGAACTCAATGATTGCCGAGCTCTAACTCACCTAGATCTACACATAAAGTGCAGGGTGTAGTATAAGTACAACCACCTTAGTAGTAAAAGAAATAGCTAAGGAACTGTGTAGTAGTGACGAGCTAAGAAAAACAGTCCAATTATTTATTTTCATAATTTACAATAAACATGAATAAATAGGTAAATTCCATAAAACCAACAAATACCACAAAGAAGTTAACAGGTAAATGCAGCAACAACAAAAGTAAATGCAACCTCACAGCAATATCACTCCATCACTCAGCACTAGCACTCAGCACTCCACTCTCAACACTCAATGCTCAATACTCTGCACTCACTTGGGGTGTGTACAGACTCCGGAGGGGCTCCCAAAGCCCAAGCGCTAAGAATGGACAATTCACGTGCCATCATATCAATACCTGAATCCGCACGGTCAACTCACGTGCTACACGGACAACTCACGCGCTATGGTATCAATACCTGGACTGGCACAGTCAACTCACATGCTTCACCGATAATTCATGCGCTATGGTATTAATATCCTCTCAACTAGTCCATCATATCAATACCTGGATCCGCACGGTCAACTCACGTGCTACTCAGACAACTCATGCGCTATGGTATAAATACCGGAGAAGGGCCAAAACTATCCCTATCGTTTGTTAAATGGTTTAAAAATACCCTCCGTCCATCTACCTATTCAAAAAAATACACTCCGTCCATGTATCCGTTAAAAAAATGCACAAAGTTATTTCTTTTAACAAAAATATCCCCGTGACTGACGACAGAACTGGTGGGTCTTTCATTTAATGATGTGGCAATTTTTATTTGGGCCACGTGTCAATCTTTGACTGGAACAAAAAATGAATATTATTTCAACCCATTTATCTTATCCGACTCATTTACAAAAATAGGTAATATCTATCACACCCATTCCCACTCATCTAATCTCCCCCTTTCTTCTTCTCCAATTGGGACTTTACATACACACAATAACAAACTAATTAAAGAATAGATAAAACCCAAAATCAAATAACCCAAAATTCAAACTAGATTCTGAAATTTCTCCAATCAAACTCAGGATGAGTATTAAAACTCTTAAATGGAAAATCAACAGATGCATTTGGGTTGTTAAGTAAGAAGACAAGGATTAAAACAAACCAAAAATCTGAAGCAAAAAAATTGAGCCCAAATGCTAAAAAAAAGGTAAAGGGTTACCTTGGGATGTTTATAAGAAGAAGAAGAGGAGGACAAAGAGCTATGAATTGCAGATGAAGTGAAAGACAAAGCCATATATTCAAACACAAAGAAAGATTTGTTTCAACCAAGAAACGATAAAAATTCTTTGTGATATGAGAGTGGGTGAGAATGGGTGTGTTGGGTGATAAGGAAAAAGTGAGGTAAAAAAAAATCATAAAAAAAGAAAGAAAATAATTAGGCGAGTCAAATAAATAGTATCAGACCATGTAAATGGGTAAAAATAAGACCCATATTTTTTTCTTGGTAAATAATGCCACGTGGCCCAATTAATTGCCACATCATAAAATGAAAGACCCACCAGTTCTGCCATTAGTCGCGGGGATATTTTTGTTAATAGAATTAACTTCGTATGTTCTTTTGAACGGATAGATGGATGGAGTGTATTTTTTTGAACAGATAGATGGATGGAGGGTATTTGTAAACCATTTAACAAACGATAGAGATAGTTTTGGCCCTTTTTCGGTATAAATACCTAAACCCGCACGGCCAACACACGTGCTACGCGAACAACTTACGCGTTACGGTATTAATATCCTCACAACTAGGCCCTCAGTCTCACTCAATCATGTACCTCGCTGGCCTCACCATCATCAACAAATAAGGGAACATAACCCACATCAAGTATTACAATATATTAGAAAATAATAGAGACTAAGGTAAACATATACAATAATTTCTATGATTGAGTATAAATAATGTGAGCATGAATAAAGTCTAAGCATGATCTCTAACATGAAGGCCAACAAGTTCAACAACAAGTAAACACATAACCACAGATAATAGCCATTAAGCCTCACAGCCTCACGGGACGGACCAAGTTTCAATCACTCGCGGTGCACACCCACACGCTCGTCACCTAGTGTGGGTATCACCACCAAACAATCACATGATATCAATTTCTCCGCATTTATACCCTCAAAGCCAGAGTTAAAACTATTACTTACCTCAACATCGTAAATCCTACTCCGGGATGCCCTCATCTCTGGATTCGGTCTCCAAAAGTTCCGAATCTAACCAAAATAAGATTAATACCATCAACATATACTAAAGAATCGAATTCCACAATAAAAACTATAAAATATACCAAAAATCCGAAATCGGCCAAAACCCGATCCTCGGGCCCACATCTCAAAGCCAGTCAAAAATGGCAGAATTGTAAACCTTGTCCTTTCCAGAGTCTAACCATATTAAATTCGTCAAAATCAGACTTTTTTGGTCCCTCAAATCTTCACTTAAAACTTTCCAAAACTCAAACCCTAACTCCCTCAATTTCATTTTGAAATCATCAATAAAATCCCAAAAACGATGATGGATTCATAAAATATAACCAAAACAGAATACAAAACACTTGTCAATCCATATGGTGAAAATCGCCTCAAAATAGCTCAAATCTGAGCTCCGCAACTCAAAATATGACAGAATGAACAAACCCTTATTTTATATAATTTTCTACCAGTTATTCTATCTCATTTCCCATGCCAAACAATCCTGAAACTTGTATTTTATGTCTCCAATGGATTTCTTGTAAAATTCTAGTCAAGTTAAGCTTTTGAATCACTCAAATTGACCTTATAATGAATGAGATATGTAGGTTTTAATATTTGCAAATAGTGCAAATATTTAAATACGCTGCTAGTGGCAATTTCATAATTAATCTGAAAAATCTAACAACCTAATTCTTAGTAAAATGACCCTAAAATCCTCATACGATGACCAAATTCGATCATTCTTTTTACTACGGTTCCGTAATGATGATACAGATCTAATTCTTCAATCAAAAAAAGAAATCCAAGATCATTTGTTTAATATGATATCATTTATACTTGAAGAAACGACGTCGAAACATAAGCAAAACGAGTGCAACACAACCTAAACATATCTGAAACTCACCCGAGGCCCTCAACATCTCAACTAATAATTCCAAAAAGTAATATATCACTGCCCGAACATACTCGAACCTTCAGAACACCCAAAACAACACCAAAACACCAAATCAACCTCGAATTCAAGTCTAAGAACTTCTAAACTTCTAACTTTCGCCAATTCAAGCGTAATTCTTCCACGGACTTCCAAATTACATTTTGGACACACTCCTAAGTCTAAAATCACCCAGCGAAGCTAATGGAACCGTAAAAATACAAATCCAAATTCGTTTACTTATAAGTCAACTTAAGGTTGACTTTTCTAACTTATCTTTCTAACTAAGAGACTAAGTATTTATTTCACTCCAAAACTACTCCGGACCCAAATCTACTGACTCGATACAACTCAACATAGCTGAACAACACATAAAGAAGCATAAATGAGGGAATGGGGCTATAACTCTCGGAAAAAATGACCGGGTCGTTATATCCCCCCCTTAAACAAACGTTCATCCTCGAACGAGTCTAAAAACATACTTGGAGTCTCAAATATGTGAAACCATCAGGAATACCTTCTCATCACATTCAAATAATATGAACTCATCTCACGTTTAGATCATACTCATTACATATCCATCCAGCCACCAATTTCACTAATAGGGACACTACTGAACATATAGGCCCACAAGCACGCACTCACACAATCAACACCTAAGTGCTCTATCTACAGTCAAAACCTGGTCTCAAGTCCTCCAAAATGTCCCAACATCAACACACAAATATCACCTCTTGCACCTCATTAGAAAATCACAATCCGTAGATGCACAACTGATACCAAGCGTTCATGTGCGCATACGAATGCGTGAAAGGAATTCAAAGAGTTACACTACAAGCTGAATCAATACCCCAAGATAAGAATTAAAGAATGTGAAGCTTTCCTAAAGGTTCTGCATCCTCTCAAAGATAAATACAGATGTCTCCGTACCGGTCCACATGACTCTACTAAACCCGCTCATGACTCGTGAGACATATGTAACCTAGGCTCAGATACCAAACATATAACCATGGTCATGATGGAGCCTATCGTGTTATAATGCAAGCCTATTCCCAAAATATTACTACTAATTAATTTTAAGGATTTAATAAAACAATACCAACATTCTAAACTGAATCAACTCTAAAAATAATTAATATAAAAATAAGGAAGCTAGCCCCAAACATCGGGATGTCACTAAGTCATGAGCGTCTAAAACTATGAACTAAGAAATATAATTGTCTAACTGTCCAAAAGAAGAAATGGCAATAGGAGTATCAAGGTCCTACAGATGCTAGCAACTACCTTATAGTCTCCAATTAACGCCAGCCTGAACTCAACGATTGATGCGCTCCAACCCACCTGGATCTGAACATAAAGTGAAGGGTGTAGTATGAGTACAACCACCTCAATAGTAACAGAAATAACTAAGGAATTAAGTAGTAGTGACGAGCTAAGCAAAATATTCCAATTATTTATTTTTGTAATTTACAATAAACATGAATAAATAGGTAAATTCCAAAAAAACAACAAATACCACAAAGAAGTTAACAGGTAAATGCAGAAACAACAAAAGTAAATGCAACCTCACAGCAATGTCACTCCATCACTCAACACTCGCACTCAGCACTCCATACTCAATACTATGCACTCACTGGGGGGTGTACAGAATCCGGAGGGGCTCCCAAAGCCCAAACGCTAAGCATGGACAACTCACGTGCCATTATATCAATACTTGGATCCGCACGGTCAACTCACATGCTACACAAACAACTCACGTACTACACAGACAACTCACGTGCTATGGTATCAATACCTAGACTCGCACGGTCAACTCACATGCTACGCGAACAACTCATGCACTATGGTATTAATATTATCAAACCAGGCAATCATATAATTACCTGGATCCGCACTGTCAACTTACGTGAACTCACGCGTAGGGTATAAATACCTGAACCCGCACGGTTAACTCACGTGCTATGGTATTAATATCCTCACAAACAGGCCTTCAGTCTCACTCAATCATGTACCTCACTTGCCTCACCATCATCAACAAATAAGGGAACACATCCAACATCAAGTCTTACAACATATTAGCGAATAATAGAGACTGAGATAAATATGTACAATAATTTCTATGATTGAGTAAAAATAATGTGAGCATGAATAAAGCTTGAGCATGATTTCTAAGATGAAGGCCAAAAAGTTCAACAACAACTAAACACATAACCACAGATAATAGCCATTAGGCCTCACGGGATGGACCAAATCTCAATCCCTCGCATTGCATACCTTCATGTCCATCACCTAGCATGGGTATCACCACCAAACAATCACATGACATCAATTTCTCTGGGTTTATACCCATAAAGCCAGAGTTAACTGTTACTTACCTCAACAGTATAAAATCCTACTCGGGGATGCCCTCGTCTTTGCACTCGGTCACCAAAAGTTCTAAATCTAACTATAATCAGATTAATACCATCAACATATACTAAAGAATCGAATTTCACAATAAAAACTATAAAATATACCAAAAATCCGAAATCGGCCAAAACTCGGCCCCCGGGCTGACGTCTCAAAACTAGTCAAAAATGGAATAATAGTAAACCTCATCCACTCCCGAGTTTAACCATATAAAATTCATCAAAATCGGACTTCGTTTGGCCCCTCAAATCCCCACTTAAAACTCTCCAAAAGTCAAACCCTAACTCCCTCAATTTCACTTTGAAATCATCAATCAAATCCAAAAAATGATGATGAAATCATGAAATATAACCAAAACCGAGTAGAGAATACTTACCCCAATTCATATGGTTAAAATCACCTCCAAAATCGCTCAAATTCGAGCTCCGCAACACAAAATATGACCGAATAAACAAACCCTTATTTTATATACTTTGCTGCCAGCTATTCTGTCTTGTTTCTCATGCCAAACGATCTCAAAAGTCGTATTTTATGTCTTAAATGGATTCCTTGTTAAATTTTTGTCAAGTTAGGCTTTTGAATTACTCAATTTGACCTTTTAATGATTAGGTTTTAATATTTGCATGTAGTGCAGATTTTTTAATACACTGCTAGTGGCAATTTTGTAATTAATCTGAAAAATCTGGCAACCTAATTCTCAGTAAAATGACCCTAAATTCCTCATACGATGTCTAAATTCGATCATTCTTTTTTGCTACAGGTTCATAATTACGATACAGATCTAATGCTTCAGTCAAAAAAAGAAATCAGAGGTCATTTGTTCAATATGACAACATTTATACTTGAAGAAACGACGTCGAAACATAAGAAAAACGAGTGCAATACAACCCAAACATATCCAAAACTCACCTGAGGCCCTCAATATCTCAACAAATAATTCCAACAAGTAATATATCACTGCCCGAGCTTAGTCGAACCTTCGGAACACCCAAAACAACACCAAAACACCAAATCAACCTCCAATTCAAGCCTAAGAACTTCTAAACTTCCAACTTTCGCCAATTCAAGCCTAATTCTACCGCGGACCTCCAAATTACATTCTGGACGCACTCCTAAGTCTAAAATCATCTAACAAAGCTAATGGAATCATAAAAATCCAAATCCAAATTCGTTTACTCATAAGTCAACTTCAGGTTAACTTTTCAAACTTAGCTTTGTAGCTAAGAGACTAAGTGTTCATTTCACTCCAAAACTACTCCGCTCCTAAACCTACCGACTCGATACAACTCAACATAGGTGAATAACACATAAAGAAGTACAAATGGGGGAATGGAGCTATAACTCTCAGAGCGAACGACTGGGACGTTACACTCTTCGACGTGGCAAAGTCGAGCTAATGTGCCACAAGGTGATCCTAATGTTATTCACCTACAAAAGGAGCTCCATGAACATGACCAAGATATAGCCTAGTTGACTACTACCATGAACCAATTGGCCAAAGCACAGTTGCAACAAGTTCAAGAGCCAAAACAAGTGAATCCCATGGAAGGAGTGAATATAATGATCAACAAGAGAAGGCAACGAGGTCAACAAGTTCAAAACAATCTGGATTAATTTGAGCATAGTGGTAGTGGGTACAATCAAGATGATTCATATGATGATTAAAGTGAAGAGGTTCAACATGTGAACAATTATCAAGGTTGACGGGGCAATGCTTCAAATCAATAACAGTGGAGATCACAAGGAAATTTGGGAAATCAAGGTCAACAAGGAAATTAGAATAGCAGCAAAAACAACAACCAAGGAAATTGGGGGATAGAAAACAAACCAAATTGGGGTAATCAAGGAAACCAAGAAAATTGGAGTGGCAAAAATAATAGTAATTGGGGAGGAAATTACAATCAACGGGTTGGAACAACAATAATTAAGGGAATCGGGGGTCGTGCTTTCGAAGGAACCTGATGTATCAACAATAGAACCACCCACCTCTATTTTTTGTCACAAGGTCCTAGCTCTTCCAATAATGAGATGGGACGAATTGAATCCATGTTCGAGCAAATGATGAGAAAAATGTCGATTCCGTTACCCAATTATCCTTCCACAATACTTCTATCCTCAACTTGGAAGTCTAACTTGACTAAATTTCTCAAGCTTTGAATACTCGCCCTAAGGGGGAACTACCAAGTGATACGGTAGTAAACACGAAGGGTTGGAATAATACGGGCCATGCTATGGCGATGACTACAAGAAGTGGTAGAGGTGAAGTTGCTAGTACCTCTAATCCAAGAAAGATTGTGAGTGATGATAAGTTGGTGCAAGATGATGATGAGCCAAGCAATGATATGCAAGTGAATGATGAGAATGTGAATGATGAAGTGAGGATAGACATTGATAAAAATGAGGAGGAGACATAAAATTATGTGAACCCTTCTAGGGAACATATGATAGACATGCTGGAAATAATAGTGACCAAAGCCAAGCCCCCTTTGCCAAGGCCTCCTCCACCATATCCTTAAAGGCTTGCAAAGCAAAAAAAATGAGGATCAGTTCAAGAAATTCATTGATATAATGAAAAGTTTGTCCATAAATATGCCTTTGGTTGAAGCTTTAGAACAAATGCCAGTATATGCCAAGTTCTTGGAAGACTTGGTAATCAATGAACTAGGAAACAATCAAAATGACACATCAAGTGAGTTCCATTGTGCACTCCGTAGCTCTAAAGTTAGAATAACCCGGTGCCTTTACAATCTCATGCACTATTGGTAGTGCCGATTTCACCAAATCTTTGTGTGACTTAGGGGCAAGTATTAATTTGATTCCATATTGTGTGTTCAAGACGTTGGGTATTGGGTAACCAAGACCTACATAAATGAGGTTGCAAATGGTGGATATGACAATGAAGAGGCCATTGGGGATAATTGATGATGTACTATTTTGGGTCGACAAGTTCATGCTTCCCGTATATTTTGTGATACTTGACTGTGAGGATGACTACGAGGTGACGATCATATTGGGGAGACCATTCATACCTATAGGGAAGGCCTTAGTGAATGCGGAATCAGGGGAGCTCACCTTCCCGCTGGGCGATAAAAAAGTTGTATTCCACATTTGCAAGCCAATGAGGTAGCCTAATAGCAACGAAGTGTGTTCGTTTTGTTGATCTTGTGACCGAAATGATTGTTGAAGACACAGGTGTTGTGATTAATGTGGAATACTAATTGGAAGATGTGTTTTTGAATCATGATTTGGATGAGAAGGAAGGCTTGGTTGAATATGTCAATGCTTTGCAAGGAATGGGTTCATATACATATGAGCCCCAGAAACTTTCCTTGGACCATAAGAACCGGAAGACTCCACCAATAAAGCCCTCAATGAGGAGCCTCCCATATTGGATTTGAAGCCTTTGTTCACACCTCAACTATGAGTTCTTAGGCCCTTGTTCCACTTTACATGTTATTCATTCCTCGTGCTTAACTAATGTGCAGGAAGATGCCACCCTTGCGGTGCTCCAAAGGTGGAAGAAGGCAATAGGTTGGACATTAGTGGATATTCTAGGTAAAATCCCCGCCTTTTGCATACACAAAATCATATTGGAGGAGGATTCCAAATCCTCCATGGAACATCTAAGAAGGTTGAATGAGTCCATGCAAGAGGTAATCAAATGGTTAGATGCTGGAGTTGTCTACCTATTTCTGATAGCTCATAAACTACACCGGTACAATATGTCCTAAAGAAGGGGTGATTACAAATGACAACAATGAGTTGATCCCCACAAGAACTATCAACGATTGGAGGGTATGCATGAGTTATAGGGAGCTCAACAAAGTGACTCAGAAAGACCGTTTCCCGCTTCTATTTCTTGATTATATGTTGGATAGGTTAACCGGACGTGCTTATTAGTGCTTCTTGGATGGGTATTCCGGGTATAACTAGATTTTTATTGCACCAGAAGACCAAGAGAAGACCACCTTCACTTACTTGTATGGCACATTTGCATTTTCAAGGATGTCTTTTGGTTTACGTAATGCACCAGCTACTTTTTAGTGGTGTATGATGGCAGTATTCACGAATATAGTGGAAGACTTCCTCAAGGTTTCATGGATGATTTCTCTATTGTTGGGGATTTTTTTGATAAGTGTTTAGATAATCTTTATAGAGTGATGGCACGTTGTGAAGAGACCAACATGGTGCTTAATTGGGAGAAGTGTGACTTTATGCTTGAGGAGGGCATTTCCCTCGGTCATAAGATCTCCAAGAATGGTATTGAAGTGAATAAAGCAAAAATTGAAGTGATATCAAAGCTCCCTCCTCCTACTTCCGTCAAAGGAGTGAGGAGCTTTCTAGGCCAAGTGGGGTTTTACCGTTGATTCATCGAGTATTTCTCAAAGGTGTTGAACCCTTTGTGTAAGTTGTTGAAAAAAAGATGCCAAATTTATATTCAATGAGGATTGTATGAAGTCATTTTAGCTACTCAAGTATAGGTTGACTACGACTCCCATACCGCACCAAATTAGAGCTTACCATTTGAGCTCATGTGTGATGCTAGCAACGTGACGATAGGAGCGGTATTGGGGCAAAGAATCAACAAGATATTACATCCAGTATACTATGCTAGTAAGACCATGAACGACACCTAATTCAACTATACGGTGACCGAGAAAGAACTCTTAGACATTGTCTTTTCTATGGAAAAATTCCGCCCATACCTCATAGGTACCAAAATGATTGTTCACACCGATCACGCGGCACTTCGTTATTTAATGAGTAAGAAGGACTCAAAAGCTAGATTGATGAGGTGGATAATTCTTCTACAAGATTTTGATATTGAAATCATAGACTGAAAAGGGAGTGAGAATCAAGTGGCGGACCACTTGTTCCATTTGGAAGAGGAATGAGGCCCCATGATGGCCTTGAGATTAATGATTTGTTTCCGGATGAACAACTCCTTTCCATGTATTTGCTCGGGATGACTTGGTTTGCCGATGTGGCTAACTATCTTGTGAGCGAAATTGTTCTGAATTAGTTCTCTTCAAACCAAAGAAAGAAGCTCAAACAGGACAACTTCGATTATTATTGGGACGAGCCATATCTTTTCAAAATTTGCACCAATGGTGTTATCCGGAGATGCATTCTAGAAGAAGAGCAATTGGGTATTCTTGAAGCTTGCCATTCCTCGCTTTATGGTGGTCACCATGGTGGGGCGAGAACTACCACAAAGGTCCTAAGCTGTGGATTCCATTGGCCTACCTTGTATAAACATGCTAGTGAGCTTGTTAAGAGGTGTGATGATTGCCAAAGAGCCGGTGGGATTTCTAAGAAGAATGAGATGCCTCTCACTACCATCCTTGAGATTCATATTTTGGATATATGGGGCATGACTTTATAGGTCCATTTATGAGTTCATGTGGGAACACCTATATTCTTGTTGTTGTGGATTACATTTCCAAATGGGTTGAAGTTGTGGCTTTTCCCAACAATGAACCACAGAGTGTGGTGGCTTTCTTGAAGAAAAACATATTCACAAGGTTTGGCACCCTAAGTGCCATCATTAGTGACGGGGGTTCTTTTTTTTTTTGCAACAAAGCCTTTGACACTTTACTCGTCAAGTATGGTGTCACTCACAAGGTTTCAACCCCCTATCATCCCCAAGCAAGTGGACAGGTTGATGTCTCTAATAGGGAGATCAAGAGTATTCTATCCAAGACTATCAATGCAAACCAGACTGATTGGTCAAGGAAACTTTACGATGCTTTATGGGCCTATAGAACATCTTAAAAGACTCCATTTTGTATGTATCCGTAGGTATTTGGGAAAGTATGTTACCTCCGGTAGAATTAGAGCATAATGACATGTGGGCGTTGAAGAAGTTGAACCTAGAGTGGGATGTATCTGCTAATCTGTGGGTGGAGCAATTGAATGAACTTGATGAGTTTTGGTTCCATGCTTACTCCAGTTCGTCCTTGTATAAGGAAAAGATGAAGTACCTACATGATAAGTATATCTGGAAAAAAGAATTCAAATAAGGTGACCTAGTTCTCTTATTCAACTCTCAGTTATGGATGTTTTCGGGAAAGCTAGAGTCAAAATGGAGCGGTCCCTTTGAAGTGGTGCATGTAACTCCTTTTGGTGCTCTAGATTTGAAAAACAAGAATGGTGAGATCTTTGGAGTCAATGGGCACCGAGTGAAGCATTACCTTGGTAAGGTTGATGATGGCCACTTTGTGGCATTGATCCTTTTCAAATGATGATGGAAACATGTGTTGTGCTGTGACGTTAAATCAGGCGCTTCTTAGGAGGCAACCCATGTGCTTTTCTGTATTTTGATTTTCTTCTTAGATGAGGCATTGTTTTGGACTAACTGGTTGTGATGTGTATGTAGGAGTTGGTTGTGCAGTGCAGGAAATTTACAAGGAAGAAATTTGGCTAAGTGACAAAAGTTCGTAGACTGCACCCAAAATTTTGCGAACCGTGTCAGCACTTCGCGGCCGTACAATTCTGTACGCAGTCGTATAGTTGAATTGAGAAAAATGCCATCTCTCTGAAGCTGGCCTGTCAAAATCCTTTCAGAATTCACGGCCGCGTTCAAATTTTCGTGAACCTCAAAAATTCTGCGATCGCGGCCAATATTTTGTGGGCGCGACATTATGTTTGAAGTTAAGCACAACAAAATTTTGCAGCCTCACTCAGGTAAGGTGGTGGGTCCACTAGGTTTGAGTTAAATAGAAGTTCTTGGTTCATTTAATACCTTATGAACCCTAACTGTTCAACTCATCTAAAATACTGTGCATCTCTACATGGTTTCAAATTCATCTCGTCCTCATTAAGTGTAGATTTCCTACCACTTTATACAACTAGTATGATTCATTTCAATGATTTGATTTTTTCTTATTTCTTTTCTCTTTGTTTTAATTTTCCTTTTTAGTTAGGGTTAAATGCATGCCATATTGTCAAATTAATACTTCATTGTTGCTCAAATACATATGGGTAGTGTTTGTATACCAAATAGGGGACGGGTTTAGTAACTTTGCATGGTTAATTGCGATAATTTTCGAACAATTAGTGAAACCCCTAGTTATCAGTGATCTTCAACACCGATTCCATTTGAATTTCGCGGTCAATTTTCTGCGGTTCACAGTAAGATATGTAGCCGCGTCCAAAACTACGCGGTCCTCAAGACCTTAACTTCATAGACTGGGAGTTTTTTTAGCTATCACGGCTGCAATCACTTATTCGTTGTCCGTGTGTGGTTCTTCGCGGCCGCATCCAAGTTTTTGTTGTCCGTGCTTTTAACCTTCAGAGAGTTTATCATCTGCCTTCGTGGTGGCATTTACTTTTACGCAATTTGTAATGGATCATTTCACTGTCAGTGATTGATCAAGTTCACAGAGTCAGTAGTTTGAGCCTGACCTCTTTGCGAATGGGTTCACTGTTACGCGGTCCGCAATGGGCATTTTGTGGCTGCTCACTTTTATGCGGTCTGTGGTGCCATGTTCTGAGAAGTAGTGTTTTCATCTGTACTGTTTTAACATATGCTTGAAGCCTTACTCTAACTATATTTCACTGCTTGTATGTTGCAGACAATGGTACGCTCCCTAGGTAGAGGTGATACATCCAAAGAGGGGGCAGAACCCACCCGAGGCAGGGGTAAAAACAAGACTAAGATACCTCTAGCAGTTCAAAAGCCTATCGGCAAATTAAGAGCCTCTATCAAAGCTGAGGATAAACCCGTAAACCATTCTGATACTATTGAGTATGTCCCATCCAGAGAAGCCTCTAAAGGAAACACCGTGCCAACACATATCCCCATACAATTCTCGGGGAGACTTCATTTAGTTGACGAGCTTATCTCCTATTTTGGGTCATTTGATGACTCATAGGGAGGTAGTGAGGCTTCAGCATCATCTTCCCCACCTGCTACAACAACGGCCTCAACAGCTTTCCCTATTTATATTGATGATGATGCCGAGGTCCCGGATGACGGGAGAGGGGGTGATACCAATGTGGGGGGGTTGGCCAGGTGAAGAAAGCCCCACGTGTGGGCGGATAGAATCATGAGTGAGAAAGCATATTTGATATTCCAAGAAAGGTGGCCCCAAAGGTCGTTCATGCTTGAGCGAAAGTTCATAGAAAGAGACCTCCTTCCCCATAATCCAAAGGTCAAGAAACAGTTTGAGGAGAGAGTAGGGTGGAAGTACTTCACAGCAAAGTGATGGATGAAAATGAGTACGTTGTCAAATAGTTCTACACAAATGTTGCCCATATAAAAAATGGCAACACTATGACAAAGGTCCGAAACTTGAAGGTCCGGTTTGATGGCCACATGTTAAACAACGATGTCGGTTTTGAGGATGTGAAAGTCGTGAAATATTTGGAGAAGCTATCCCTAGATGAAGCAGCACGTCCATGGCTAGCTGAGATATTAGCCCTTCCAAGGATGACATCGGTATGGTTTACATTTGGAGTCCCAATAGCCAGAAACACCTTCAGCTTTGAAGCCAAAGGGTTGTCCACATTTGTGTACAGCCGGCTGGACCCGTACCAGCATGATAATGTCCTTCCACTTTCCCAGGCAATCTTGATACCCTACATCATGGCGGGGTATCCAATCAATGTGGGGAACCTCATCTAATACCACATCTCCAAGGCAGTTGGAAAAGAAGAAAGACCATATCCCTACCCCAATTTCATCACTATGTATCTCGAGGACAAAGGGGTCGAGAAGAAGCATTATGACACAAAGGTGAAGCCAAAAAAACCTTTCTCCATGTATATACTCCAAGGACTGGACAACCCTAAAGTGAAGGGTAAAGCCACTACCTCCACTGGCCAGTCTAAAGAGCCAAGGGTAATGGCCATCAGGTTAGAGCCTTCCACAACAGTGGGATCTTCAACTAACATGCATCCTCCTTCATCCAGGCCATCCATCACCGTACCATTATGTGTACTCTCATCTTCCACTTACCCACAGACTGCACTGCGGGTTTCTCAGATATTATCGAGCATCAACAACTGGATGCAGGCAACTACATCAAAGCTATCTGTCTTATCCAGTACAGCAGCAGCACAGTCAACCCCAGTACAGCTTCAGGTGCCTCGATCAATGGAGGATTCATTAAATGAGGTTTTGGACAACCAATAAAAGCTCTTGGACTACCAGACAACCAATAAAAGCTCCCTGACTACCAGAAAAAGATCTTGCACACTTTGGATACACATGGAAATGTTATCAAGGATCTGGGCAAGCAAGTGAATAAGATGAAGAAGATTCAGGCCTCAAATGAGTCAGTAGAGCTGCTGAAGCCAGAGGTAGAGAAATATACATCTACTGGAGACATTCCACTATACTTGCTCATGGACGGGCAAGCCCTAGAGGCACAGGTAGCAGAGAATGAGATACCAGCACCAGTAGCTGGTTGCCACTACACATATTGCTGAGGAGATGATCCAAATGCTCCGCAACCCCGTGGTCCCCTAGTCAGAGGATTTGGAGATCCCTTTAAAGGACCCAGAGGGAGCTGATGATCATATGCATTCTGAAGACCCCACTCATATGTCTGACCCAATACAGACAGAGACCAGATAGGGATTTTTTCTTTACTCTCTAATCATTTCCCTGATCTTATTTTTATATTAGCATTGAGGACAAGGTTATCTTTTATTTGGGGCTGGTGTGGTCCATTTTGATTTGGTGATGATTTGATGACATTGGCATGTAATAACTATGATACTATTTTTCTTTATCTTTACTTCTCTTTATTTTCTCTTTTGGTAAGTATATATTCATCATTTTTGCTTTTGGTATATATATACTCGTTACTTTCACATTTGGTATGTATATATTTTTAAAATTTGATGTATATATTCATTTTCATTTATGTATATATTCGCTTTGGAGACAGACACTTGAGTCTAAGGGCTTCAGGTTGAGCAGGACGAAGACGGAATACCTCGAGTGCAAATTTGGGGTTAAGCCGACGGAAGTGGGAGGGGAAGCGAGGCTCGACTCTCAAGTCATTCCTAAGAGAAGTAGTTTCAAGTACCTTGGGTCAGTTATTCAGGGGATCGGGGAGATCGATGAGGATGTCACACACCTTATAGGAGTGGGTTGGTTAAAGTGGAGGTTAGCGTCGGGAGTTCTGTATGACAAGAAATTGCCACTGTTACTAAAAGATAAGTTTTATAGAGTAGTGGTTAGGCCAGCCATGTTGTATGGGACCGAGTGTTGGCTGGTTAAGAACACACATATCCAGAAAATGAAAGTAGCGGAGATGAGGATGTTGAGGTGGATGTGCGGGCATACAAGAATGGGTAAGATTTGGAATGAAGTTCTTCGAGAGAAGGCGAGCGTGGGCCCCATGGAAGACAAGATGAGGGAAGTAAGACTCAGATGGTTTGGGCACATTCAGAGGAGGAGCTCTGATGCACCAGTGAGGAGGTGTGAACGACTGGCTGTGGTGGGCACGAGAAGAGGTAGAGGGAGACCTAAGAAGTATTGGGGCGAGGTGATCAGGCAGGACATGACGCGACTTAGGATTACTGAGGACATGGATCTCGACAGGGAAATGTGGAGGTCGAGAATTAAGGTTACAAGTTAGGGAAAGTTGTGAATATTTCTACAAGGCACTAGAGTAAGACTAGACAGTTAGGAGTTAGTCATAGGATGCAACTGATCAGATACTGATGCAGGGCTTGATCTGGTAGATAATATTATACCTTTCATCTTTTTCGTATTTTTTAGATTTCATATATTGCTGTTATTTTGTTATTTTATGTTATTTTATTATTTTATGTTATTTTATTATGAGTCTATTGATAGTACTAATGTATCTCCTCTTGTCGCTTTCTTGAGACGAGGGTCTCCTGGAAACAACCTCTCTGCCCCTCGGGGTAGGGGTAAGGTCTGCGTACATATTACCCTCCCCAGACCCCACTTGTGGGATCATACTGGGCCGTTGTTGTATATATTCGCTTTACTTCAAGTTTGTATATTTCAGTTTGATTTCCATAATTTACTTCATAACTTCTTTTGTAATTTTACTTCATAGCTTCTTATTTCCTTTTGGTAGTTTCTTTTTAAGTTGTTAGCTTCTTTTTACATTTTATGTGAAGAATAGGCTTTTGGTTTTCTTAATGCCACGGTTCTTTCCAAAGGTGGATGTTGTGCAAACCGAGTGGCTCTTCCCAACGATGGATGGTGTGACAACCTCCTTTAGAGATTGAGTCTATTTTCTTTTTGCTTTGATATGTAGTAGTAACGAATAAAAGTGTCTCAGTCAAGCTTTACTTGGGCCAAACACATTTACCTTCAACCTTATGGTTAGAAAAAAATTAACTGGAAAAGATAGCTCTAGTCGTGACCTTTAGACTCTTGTGTTGACTAAAACAATCATCAAGTGGTTTCTTGGAGCCATTTTGATGCTCAATCTTAGCTAGGGTTGTTGTAGGCTGTCGAATCTGTTATCTTCAACAATCCAACACCTTGTGAGGTAAGGTATTGAATTGCAGGACCAAGTTCTATGACAACAAGTCTAGAACTTGCCTTGAATGTTTGTCTAGGTGAAATTCTAAGTGTAGCTCGACTTGAGAAATGATTGTAGGGTATACTTGATCCAATTTGAAACATGAAAGCTTCCATACCCTACCAATATGATATCCCTGGTCAACCCCTTTCAGCTGGAGCCCTTTTTCTTTCAATAACCATGTTATGAGCCTTTATCCGTTCTATGGTGACCCTCGCTTGGCACCTGATCTTTCCTTGGCATTCTTGATAGACAAGTAGCAAAGGCATAAGTTTGGGGAAGATACAAGGAATGGGAAACTGATAAAAGGTACAAAGAACAAAAATAAATGAAGAAAAGGGAAGGCAAAAGAAAAGAAAGAAAAGCTAAAAAGTGATATGTTAAAAAGAAAGTGAATAGGATAGAAAAGTGAAGGGATCCAAAAAAAGTAATAATGTAAGGCATGGAACGATTAGAAAAGGAAAAAATGATCGTCATGAGTAAGAAAGAGTGATAGTATGTATCTCTAGTTCCCCTAAGAAAGAAGAAAATAGACTCAAAGAGTCAAGAAAGTATGAGCCGAAATAAGAAAATTGAGTTCTTAAAGAAAGATAAAACCATCATATGCCAATAAGTCCTACCTTGATCCAAAAGCCTTCATTACATTCCCGCAAAAACCCTATATGATTTTGAATTGAGTGAGCTTACATTAGTGGTGATTTACATAAGGGGCAAGCTTATGGTACTCAGAGCCGGACTTGTGACATTTCCATGAAAGAGATGAAAATACTTCTTCATAATCCTGGTTTTGAGTGATACAATCTAAAGTGATATTTGCTTATGGAGAGTAGAGCAGGAAGAGTTTGGGTTCCACAATGACCTACATAATAGAGCTAGCTTCCTTGATGAATTAAGTCAACTTTTGATGCTCCACTGTCGCATTAGAACTATGGTACTCAAAAGGTTTTGTGTTGCTGATAATTCATTTGTGATGAGGGTAATCGTTAGTCCCAATTGATGCATGATTCATTCACATTAGAACAACTGAAATATCCTTCTATTTTTTTTAGTGGAGGTGAGAATTACATCATTTACTTGAGGTCAAGCAAACGCTTAGGTTTGGTAGAGTTGATAAGTGGGAATTTTAATCTATAATTTGCTGTCTTTTACTTGCATTTTAGGCCAAAAATATGTAAAGGTATTCTCGGAAACTAATTTAATATGCTTACTTGCAAAAATTGATCAAAATGAGCCAAAGGAGGCATAATCAACTCATAAAGGAGTCAAAACTGCTGGGATGGAAATTATGTGGCCTACGAAACAAACGTTAACCCAGATCCAAAAGTTAAAAACGTACACCACGGTAAGAACTATGCAGCTGCGAAAGAAAGAGTACGATCACGGTAAGAATTACGCGATCACGAAACCTCCGCTGGGGTATTTTTGTCCAAAAGTTTTATCTTAGTGTAAATAGATCTTTTTGATATTTTTAGGCTAAGTTTTGTTTTAGCTGAGCATATGAGACAGTTGGATATTCCGTTTTGGGCAATTTTGTGTTAGATTCATCTTTTAACATTAGATTTTCATATTTTCATCTAGTAATATTAATTTCATCTTCTTTTTATTTTGAATTTTGTATTTTCCCTGAGTAGCTAAACACATAGCTAGGGTTGTGACCTAACCCTAGCGTGGATATTTGATGGGTTTTGAATTTTAGGGCAGAATGTATATGGGTTAGTAGTATTTATCCTAGTTCTTGTTAGAATTATGGAATTAGTGGTTGCAGTTATTAATTCATGCTTTTATGACTTAGCCTCTACTTGAGAAAGATGGACTAAGTCTAGGAAAACTAGGCTAACAAGGAATTGGGGTGAACTCAAGAAATTGATAGCCCGAATTAAAAGGCTAAACCTAGAGATAGTAATACCTGACTTGAGCTAAAATAAGTTGAATTGCATGATTACCCATTTGGGCTTGAGAAAGCCAAATTGGGCAAAATCACTCAAACTACCGAGAGGTATAGAGTGATTACTCGGGTGTGATAGCTATATTACGGTCCCAATTAATCACACGACTACCCTAGATTCTTGTTACCCGTTAGATATCCATCTAAGTGGAAGTCACTACCCTAGTCCCATTAAACCCTTGAAAATCAACAATAAAAACATTGTACTTAGTTTCAAATATTGTATGCAATAGAATATAAGTTGAAGTAGAAATCAAACCAAACATTTTTGGAAGTGTAATTTGATTCAAAACACGTATCTAGCTTAGATATAAACCTAATTCAAATTATTAACTCCATATGGATTCGTTCCCGACCTAGTTGGGTTAAAATTGCATCGACCATCCGCTCTACTCAATAGTAGTGTAGGCTTGTCACCGATCAAGGCTCAATCATTCAAGAAGATCCAGGACAAATAGGTCTTTGACTTCATCGGGGATCACACAGTATGTCAATTTGGGATACCAGCCGAGATTGTGTGCGACAACAGAATGCAATTTGTCGGTAGCAAGGTAAGTAAGTTTTTTGAAGACCACAAAATCAAAAAGATATTATCAACAACTTACCACCCTAGTGGGAACGGACAAGCAAAGTTAACAAACAAACTATACTCAAAAACTTGAAAAAGAAAACTTGAAAAAGAGATTGGCCGATTCGACGGTAAAGTGGAAGGAAATCTTGCTCAAAATATTGTGGGCATATCGAACAACTTTGAAGTCATGTACCAGAGCTACCCTGTTCTTTCTAGTCTACAGCGTAAAAGCCTTAATGCCAATTGAGGTAGGTTAACCAAGCTTCCGATTGCAATATGCTACAAATAAGTCAAACAGTGAGGCCATGACCACGAATTTAGACTTATTGGATGAGAAACGAGAAGCCACCCTGGTTCAGTTGGTCTCCCAAAATAAACAAGTGGGGAGGTAGTACAACTGAAGAGCTAATCTTCAACATTTTCAATTAAGAACTTGGTGTTAAGGAAAGTAACGCTATACACCAGGAACCCAAACGACAGGAAACTTGGCCGGAACTATGAAGGACCATATAGAGTTGTTGATATAACTGGGAAATGTTCATATAAAGTCGAGTTAAGAAATAATGTATAACTATCGAACAACTGGAACATGGCATACTTAGTCGAGACCACTTGTCAGCCTTATCCTTCGCCACTCGGGGCTGGTCCTTGGCCGACGTTAACTCCTCGTTTGTAGCCTACTTTTTCAAGGCCAGAAGGTCCATCCTGCTCCTTAGTGTCTCGACCGAAGTTTTGAGATCGTTCATCTCGATCCGAAGCCGCTAAATTACATATAACTTACCTTAGACCTATGAGGTTGCGTTGTTAGTCACTACGTGTAATATCTCATTTTAAATCTAAAAAATTCTTACTTTCTCGACCATCCCTTTGAGCTTTTTCCAGCTTATCTCAAAGAACAAAAAGATCCTTGAGGGCCTCGTCTTTTTGCTCGCTGATAACCCTATACATGTCCTTCTTCCGGATGAGATGGTTGACTTCCATTCAAGACCGATGGAAGCTTCCATGATAGAGCATCGATGCCTGAAAAACAAATCAATAAGATCATGAGAATATGCTGAAGTTTAATAAGATGCACGAAGGTCAAAAAAATGGAAACTTACCCAGTTCAGTGCATGTTGTTCCTCGTTGACGAGGCTAGATGTGCTCACTTTGTTGATATTATCCTAGTCCTCTTTGATTACCAAGCAATGAAGATAAATGGCCATGCCTACCAGAGCGGATAACACTCGGGTATCTCTCGAAGTAGTAAACACGACTGTTATTGTAACGACCTGATTAGTCATTTTGAAATTTTACACTTTGTTCACTAGTTCTCAGGCATGGATAGCCCCCATGTGATGTATTATGACTTATGTAAATCATCGTTTTTGGTTTTCAAGGTAATCGGAATGAATTTGGAGGAACAATTCTCAATTTGAAGCTTAAAATTTGAAAGTTTAGCCCAAGTTTTGACTTATTAGTATATGATCTCGGATTAGAATTTTTCTGATTTCGTTAGCTCCATTAGGTTATTTGGGACTTAAGAGCATGATCGGAATGTATTTTAGAGGTCCGTGGAAGGTTTAGGCTTGAAGTGGCGAAAATGAAAATTTGGCATTTTTTGATTGATAGTGGAAATTTTGATATCAGGTTTGGAATGGAATTCTAGAAATTGGAGTAGGTCCATTGTATCATTTTTGATGTGTGTGCAAAATTTCAGGTCATTCGGGCGAGGTTTGATAGACTTTTTGATCGAATTCGGAATTTGGATGTTTTTGGAATTCGTAGGCTTGAATCAGATGATGATTTTATGTTTTGAGGTTGTTTTGAGTGTTCCAAAGATTGGAACAAGTTTTAATGATGTTATGGGATATTTTTGCATATTTGGTTGAGGTCACGAGGTCCTCGTGTGAGTTTCGGTTTGTTAACAGACCAATTCTTTGTTTTTAAGAGTTGTAGATTTTTCTTCTGTACTGTTGCAAAGTTTTTGTTCTTTGCATTCGCGAAGGATTGTTGATCCGGGCAGCTATTTTGTAAGTCTCACATTCGCGATGTAAGTCCCGCGTTAGCAAAGGTTCCAGAGTTAAAGCTACGCGTCGGCGAGGAGCGTTCTCATTCACATAGGGTCGGCTGTTTGGTCTTCGCGTTCGCGGGTGGGCCCTTGCGTTCGTAAAGAAGGGAATTTTGGTCAGCGAAGCTTGGTGCTTTGTGAACGTGAGGGTGCTTCCACGTTCGCGATGAAGAAAATATCTAGGCAGGCAGTTTATATTTAAAAATCAAGGTTTTAAGTCCAATATCACAAAACCAATTGGAGAGCTGAGGAGAAGGTGAAATTTGAGGAGATTTTTAGTGGAGTAATTGGGGAAAGTATTCTTCACTCATATTTGGTTTAATTCCATAATTTAGTCTTGCATTTCATCATTTAATATATGAAATTAGATTGATAATTGGGAAAAAATGGAAAAAAAGTTTGAGAATTCTTTTGGGGAATTGAATGGGAAATTGAGATCGGATTTTGATGAATTTAATATGGGTAGACTCGTGAGAGGATAAGGATTTTATTGATGTAATTTATATCAAATTCCAAGATATGGGCCCGGGGGCCGGGTTTGGTCAATTTCGGGATTCTTGGTGTGAATTTGTTATTTTAGAGTGGGATTTGTTCCCTTAGCATATTTTGATGGTATAAATCTATTTTTGGTTAGATTTGGAGCATCCGGAGGTTGAGTCGAGAGGCAAAGTCATTGCGGGCTAGAGTTTGGACCAGATAGAGGTAAGTAATGATTGTAAATGTTTGTCCTGAGGGTATGAAACCCCGAATTTCACATCGTTCTGCTAATTTGAGGTGATGCACACGTTAGATGATGAGCGTGAGGTCGTGCACCGTTGGGGATTGTGACTTAGTCAGTTCTGTATGACTGTTAAATCACATATTTGATTTAAAATTGTTTCCTATCATTGTGTTTTTGAAATTATTATCGTGTTTCGGGCTGAATGCCAACTGTTTTGGACACTTGGGGGATTATTATCATTTGATATTTTAAATGATATTTTGGTCTGAGCAGCTTGCTTTACTATTGCCGAGTGGCTTGAGAGATTTCTGATTGAGTGAGGCTGATTGCCTGTGTTTTAAGGATACTATGGGATCGGGCTGCGCACCGTAATAGTGTTGTATTGATTAATGATTATGAGACCGAGGGCCTGATTTGTTACGCGACGAGGTGGCTTGTTATAAGGCCAAGTGCCTTCTTGATTATGCCATGAGGTGGCTTGTTATTGTGCTTGCACTGTAAGGAGCCCCTCCAGAGTCTCTACGCCTCCAGTGAGTGCGGGTACCCAGTGTGAGTGATATGATGTAGCCCGAGGGGTTGTTGTTGTTTTATATTACTGCGCGCTATTCTTGATCCATGTTTTTCCCGAGGGGAAGTTCTTGATTCATGTTATGCCCGAGGGGCTGATTACGAGTGATTGTGAGGTAGCTCCAGAGGATGGTTCTGTTGACATTATGACCGAGGGGATGTTTACGTTTCAATTATGTTTGCTCACTGTTTTATCACTCATTTGAAACTATTGAAAGTTGTTTTAAAAGTTTTTACCAAAAAGAGCATGATTTACGAAGTAAATGATTTCTGTACTGTGTTGGAAATGTCCTAAATTTGTTGTAGCATTTTGACGTGGTTTACGTATTTTCTTACTGCTCAGATTTCATTTACTTTTATTACTTACTGAGTTGGCGTACTCACATTACTCTCTGCATCTTGTGTGCAATTTTATGTATTTCTGAACCTGGTAGTGGGTGTTGATTGCTCAGTGGCAAATTCATTTGAGTTAGTAAGGTAGCTGCCCGACATTCACAGCCTTGCTCTTCTCCCTCTTGTCTTCCTTAGATTGTTTTTACTATACTTTCAGACTCTTCCCTATATTCAAACCTTAGTATATGCTCATGACTTGTGACACCCCGATGTTGGGCTTGTGTATTTATTATGCACTGTTCATTTAGACATATGTTATGAGATATTTAGATCAATTAAAATCTTGAAAATGATTTATATTGATTAATGGTTAATTAGGGAGTTGTGTTGGCTGGCCTAGTTTCACGATAGGTGCTATCACGACCAAGTCAATTTTAGGGTCATGACAAGTTGGTATTAGAGCCTAGGTTACATAGGTCTAACGAGTCATGAGCAGGTATGTAATATCTCACGGATCAGTACGTAGATGTCTGTGCTTATCCTTGGGAGGCTGCAAAACCTTTAGGAAATCCCACATTCTTGAATTCTTACCGTGCTTCCTTAATTCAGCTTGAAATGTAACTCTTTGGATTCCTTCCACGCATTCATATGCGTGCATGAGCGCTCGGTATCGGTTGTGCATAGACGGCATGTGATTCCCTGAACGAGGGGCAAGATATGATCTCTGTGTGTTGATATTGGCCTAGTTTAGAGTACTTGAGGCTGGGCCTTGCTTGTAGCTTGAGCCCTGAGCTATGGATTGTGTGAGCGCGTGGTTCTAGATTTATGTATTCGATAGTGTCCCTATTAAGGGAAGTGATGAGTGTGATATGACTATGAGATGTGTTCATAGGAATTTAAAATGAGACGAGAAAGGTTTGTTTTTGGGTAGCAAGAACTATCGGGTGCATGATTTACATCATGATTTGATGTTTGGCCCCGAGTGGTGGGTGTGTTGAAGGATCTTTTCATGTTTCCTAGTTGGGAAGTGAAGTAGATTTCATGTTGTGATATGAGTTCAGACTCAGGAAGATTAAGTGACTGCATAATGTTTATGACGGTGAAAGGGTATAAAGAGATGTTAGTTTGAGGCAAAACAGGTGGGTTATCTAGTGTTCTGAAGTTTGTGTGATCCTTATGTTGTTGTTGGAAGATCTCTGTCACTAATAAAATATATGCATTGTGATATGAATTTGGGTCACTTAAGAGAGTGGGCTTGACTGTTACGAGGGTGAATGCAAGATTTGCGTAAGGTTTGAAGTACTAGATGGTCTGGGTTGCTTGAGCTTATGAAGGATTTAGTTTAATCTCACCACGGTATTATGGCAGTAGTAGAGTATGGGCATTGTGAGTTCTGTGTGTTTTGACCAATAGATTTGAGCCATGTGGGAGAGTCCACTATTGATGAGTTGATGGCATGGTGATGTGTTGTATTGGTTTCAGTTTGATATATACTAGTGAATCAGTTATGTCTCGTAGGGGTTTAGATCGAGGATGACTCGAGAAAATGAATTTTTTGATAGGTGTTGTGTTATGTTCTATGGGTGTATAAGAATCATGAAATGACCTGAGTTGTTATTGGTGAAGGATGTTATGTGCACGAAGCAGAAATTTATTTGGTTGCATTAAGGTGGGGTTACATTATGCAGTGTCGGAGTGATGATGGACCACAGGTCGTTTGGTCAGTTGATCGGTCTAATTGCAGTTTGGGTAGAGTGGATGACTCTCGAAAATGGTTCTAATTTTTACGAGATTTTACATGTAATAACTGGAGATTTTCAGGTTGTATATTTGGCTAGAAACTGAGATTTGAATTGGAGGGTATCAAGACTTGTAGCATATTTATACCAATTATGGGGTCTGATACGTCAGTATCAGGAAGCTGAAGGTAATGGCTTTGGATTCGTAGGAAGTCTCTTCAGGGTAGGTATTTTGAATGTGGTGATTTTGGGAATATTTAAGAGAGTATTCAGTGGCTTATAAGTCTTAGACAGTGTTGTTTTATGCTTGGGTCTCGTGTGGTATGTCTGGGTTGAGGAATTGTAGTATTATGGTAAGGAGAAATATCAATTTGAAGGTAATTTAGAAGGAACATGGATGGATGGGATAGCTTGGTAGTAGGCCGGGTTAGCAAAGTAAGGATATGATTAGTTCTTTGGATGCTTACGAGGTGATGAGTTTCTACAGGTGTTTCGCGACTATGCTCTTGGGTTTTAGTGGCATGCGCAACTTGGTTGATGTGAGAAGAATCTAGACCTGATGGTTTAGTTTTGTGCAAATGGAATTTGGAGAGTTCTTGATGGTTTCTACCACGGTTAGATATGTATATTTTCTACGAGCGGGAGGAGCATGGAATGTATAATGATTTTCTTCTAGATAGAATCAATGGAAAGTTCTTGGCTAGTTGTGTACATAGTTGTTCTGGCTCGGGAGTGGATTATGAAGTTGTCATATTTATCATGGGATGGCATGGTACATGCGATATGTTGTGTAGGGTTGAGATTTGCATGTGTAAGGTCACAGTTCAGTTATGAAGGGAAGATCACAAATCCTTAGGTAGCATGGACAGTTTCAGATGACTAGATAAATGAGATCACTGATTGGTATGGCTTGATAAGGGTATACATTTTAGAACAGGTGATGTGTTTGAGTTGAGGATACTTCATTAGTACTGTGACACTCTCTTGTTGGATCAACTATTGATATTAGAGTTTGCTTGGTGGCACAGAAGAATTATAGGAGTATCTCTCATGGAATGATCGAGTATTAGAGGTGTGGAATGTATTCGGACGGCGAAATTGGGATTGGATATGGTGATTCCCGTGCTGAATGGAATTGGAGGCTAGGAGTTCTCATAAACAGTTAGGTCGTAGTTGTGGACCGTGTATATCGGGCTTGTGTGTTAACTATTGGAGGTTTGGAGACCCGAGTAAATTCTTTGTTGCTTGGTATGTTAGATTTTGGATGTGATATTGGGTATAGACTGGTTGTCTCAGTGCTATGTTATTCTGCACTATTGCACTAAGATGGCGACGTTGGCTATGTGGGGATGCCACTGATTGGGTGGCAAGGTTTGACAGATTATGTTTCCAGTAGGCTGATTTTATTTTTAAAGATCCAGCAGATGGCTGGGAAGGGTTACCTTTTCTTATTGGGCCTTTGTGATGGATGTCATTGTAGAAGACTCCTACCGTTGATACAGATCCGATGGTGAGGGTTTTTTGGGATGTGTTTCGTGCTTCCGGGCATGCCGCCTGTCACACCTCCTTTTTTCTACTCCCGAGAGGGTGTAAAGGAGTTTTTCCAACTGAAGGAAAATCGAAACAAGATTTATTATTAAAATTTAGAGTCGCCATTTGGGCTATTAATGGTGTCCCAAGTCACCGGTTGAATCCCGAATCGAGGAAAATATTGACTCTATTTAACAGTCCGCGAACCAGAAATCCGAGTTAGGAATTCTGTTAACCCAGGAAAAGGTGTTAGGCATTCCCGGGTTCCGTAGTTCTAGCATGGTCGCTCAATTGTTATATCTGGCTTAGTTATCTGATTTTTAAACATGTTTCAACTTATGTGCTTTTTATTTTTAAACAGCTTTTATTGTTATTATTTTTTAAAAGAGAATTTCAACGTCGTTAAAACACGTCTCGAACCACGTCACATAAATGCACCCGCGATTTTTGACACATTTCAACTTCGTTGGGATTTGGATTTGGGTCACATAAATGTGCACCCGAGTTTAAGAATGTAATATTATTAAATGTCGGGCCTAAAGCAACTAGCGTATTATTAACTTTGCGGGAGGCCATAAAATCCGTTAAATGGCACGTCCCGATGTCTAAATATTTAATGTGAACATTTAAAGGGGGCCACGCGATTTGTGATTTTATTTAGCGCGGCGCACCTCCTTATTTTTAAGGCCATCCTAAAGAGGCTGCGGTTTTCTATTAAAGGATTGTCTCTAAAAGAGCTAATTACTCAATATTAATTAATATCAACCAAGATTGAACCTTATTATCTCTTTTACAAAAAAACTTGCTCTGTCCCAAATAGGTGAGGTTGGCCCAGTCCAAAATGGGCGAAGACTTGGCGCAGTCCAAATGGGCGAGATTGCATTACCAGTCCGCTCATGGAATTATTTGAAAATTTGGGCCTAGAGAGAAGCCCTGTCCAGCCATAGGTGTGAACTAAATACAAAGTCAGATCCTTGAAGGCCTTAGCCTTACAGTGGTAACTAATTAAGAAAATTTAACAACATTTGGGGCCTGATAACAGGCCCGATTTTATCATTTGGGAAGCCCACCTTATTATGGGGTCAACTGAATTGCCTTAGAGGGAATTGAAACAATTGAATCCAACTATAAACAGATAACAATTGGCAAAATCAGATCGCTCATGATCTGTGATTTAGTGACGTTAAAGCCATTTAAGAAATAACAAAAATCTTTTTGGCAGACAATAGACAAACTAGGACTGCTCGTGATTCAATTTTAGCTTAAGAGAAACATGATTAACCAATTCGAACTATCAAATTTGACATTAAGTAATCATCAGGATCCAAATTTGTAGTCACTTTTATGATCTAACAACATCTAGATCATGAATTCGAAACAAGCATTTGAAAGAGAATTATAGATCCTAGAAAGCAGTTAGCCAAAACCAGTATCTCTATAGACCAATTATTGAGGATTTCTCTGATTCAGGTTCAAGGATAACTCGATTAACTATATTCTAAACGAATTACTACACAACTATCAAATGTGTAACATTAAGCAACACAAACCACAGGATCCAAATACATCATAGTTTTCACAGTCCGTGTTTAAGTACAACATGAGAAACTTAACTATTTAAACAGAGTTTGGATAAGCTAATACATGCGAGTAAATGTAGGTAATAGAAGAGATGTAACTAGCATAAAACAAAATTGAAGATAGCAACTGAGCTTCATTTCAAATCTGGAATCACATACTACATCACCCAACGTTCAGGAATCGTACCTGGATTTTAGAACAAAAGTGAAGAAACAGAAGGTCAGCTACAACAGTAACGAACAGCAGCCCAGAAATAAAGCAAAACTGGATCAATTTCCAATCCAGAAATACCAAAAGAAAGCCCAGGAATAATTATCAGAAGTATAAACACCAACAAGCATACGAAACCAGATCTAATTGAATCAAAATACCCCCGAAATTAACCAAATACTATCTGAAGGTGAGCCACACGAGATCTAGAGGATATTCAAGCCATTTTAAACATCGTTTGAACTGAGAATGTGGCTTAAGAAAGCTGGAATTCAAACTGATGCTAAGGAAGACTTCAATGGAACAGTGTTTTGGAGTTTTTTTTTGTGCTTTTTTTTGGGTTTTTATGAAGATTTAAATCCAAAAGGAAATTTCTAACTCTAAAATTTCAGATGTGGTTTGTGAATTTGAAATTCAAATTTTTTAGATTGTGAAACTTGTTGAAATTTGGGTGGAATTTTTCAGATGCTAAAACTTGTCAATTAAATCATTAGGGACTGCAGCCCTAAGATTTCTATTTTTCTTTTAGTCCTTCTTTTATTTTTTAGTTTTACTCACTTAGTCCCTTATTTGCTGACTTGCTGCTCAAGTTACACTCCTAAGTTACTGAACTTTCATTTTCAAACACCATCTAGAAGAATCTAGAGATTTGTATTTCAGTTAATATGGGATTCCCTGATTAAAAATACCTATACTACCCCTAAGTCAATTATGAAATTACCACATCCATATCAATTAAATCCAACCCTTTACCCTAGTGAACTAACCAATTTAATTCAGCTATATCAAAACAAACTAAACTAATAGAAACTAATTAAACAACAAAATAAATTATTGATTAATACAAACACTAATTAAATCAGACACTGACTAAACAAATTAAAAGAAATTAAAGCCTAAGCTAAAAGAAAGCAAACACTGAATTGAACATAAATCAGAATGTATTCAAACAAAATTAATATATATACGAGCAACGTCAATTGAATCTTGAGTTCGAACTGTTGAAACTGGACATCGGATCTAAGATTGGAGCAAATCTGAGTGGATTCAAAGGCTGTGTTTTCCATATTGGGCATGGAGGGGGTCTGGGGGTCATGGGGTATTATTTTGGGGTGATTTGGAGGTGGCTTCGCCACAGGGGAAAATTGGGCGGCGCTAGGGTTAGCGAATTTGGGGGGCGTTTCAGTGGGTTTTTAGAGGAAATAATGGTGGTTCGACGATGGGGGGATGAAGACGAAGCCCTGGTGTGACTTTGGGTGCCATCTGACGATTTAGGTTTTTGGGATCGAGACTTTGATTCAAGATTCAAATAGCCTGGTGATGATTCGAAAGAAAATAACAAGGAATTTGGAAAGAGGGGAACAAGGGGAGGTTGTGGTTTATTTTTAGAGTCATTTGGTGCCCAGATGCCGCCATGAGGCGATTTCCGGCGGCGGTCTAGGGCGGAGGGAGGTTGTGTTACATTTATCTGATGAGAGTTAAGAGATATGGGAGGGTGAGGGGGGTCTGAGGGGGTAGGGTAGCATTAGGACATATTTATACTAAATAACCTAGGCAGTTCTCATCCGTTGGATCAAAATAATCGAGGGATGTGATCAAAACTCGGGGAAACGACGTCGTTTTGGGAGATGTGGGGACTGGGTCAGGTGGTGTTTGAGGTTGGGCTATTTTGGGATGTTGGTCCGATTGGGCTGCATTTGGGCCCAAAATTTGGTAACTTATGAAAGCAAATTGTTTTTTGTTTTAATTTTCTCTTCTTCCTTTTTTTTTGATTTTTCTTTATTTTATGATTTTTCTAATTTTTGTTAAATGCAAATTTAAAAATAAAGACCCAAATTGACTCTTAACTTATACAACTTAATTTCTAAATACACTAATTTCTAATTTAAATACACACTAAGACAAATAAAAAAAATAATAATAAAAAATGTAAAAATGAATTATTTTTGTTATTTTCTTCTTTGTAAAGTAACTGATTAATCTTACCAATGTGAAATTAACCCTAAATGCAAATGACAAGTATATTTTTGTATTTTACATCAATTAAAATGCACAAACAAAATGCAAACAATTAACATAAAATGTCACAAAAATCCTCAAAATTGCAAAATAATGAAAGGAATCATTTCGTTTGAATTTCTGGGAACAATTCATATAGGGCAAAAATCACGTGCTCACAGCTGCCCCTCTTTTCTCGGAAACACGAAGAGTTTTCGTGCAAATATAAGTGACCGGATACGAGCGATTTTTGCCCGTTCGAATACTCCGTGTGAAGCATTTTTGAAAAGGTTTGACCGCACCCTGCTTCTGAGGTTGCCTACATATCCTTGGCTAAAAAGGAATCAGGTCAGTGTAGTTCGGGAATGTCTGGTAGCTGGGACTACGTTAAAGCTGTGATTTCACTGTTGCTGCTGCTGTTGCTACTGCATGCTGATCTCCCTTATTACACCATGTGGAAATAAAAAGAAGCTAGCCTAAGCTATGATCTATGAATTACAAAAGTCCAATCTATGTTCTCTTCCTGTGGAATTTCTTTGTTGTTGCCTTAAACTGTGATCGGAGATGTTTTGCCATTTCTACGAATGATGCTTGATTGCCACAATTTGAAATATATGCCTCCGTTCTCCAGGCGGGCTCCTAATTGCTTAAACTTGAGATGAATGCATCTGTTCTCCAAGCGGGCTCCTAATTGTGAAAAACTTGAAAATAAATGCCTCTGTTCTCAAGATGGGCTCCTGATTGCTAGAGCTTAAAATAGATGCCTTAGTTCTCCAGGCGGGCTCCTGATTGCTAAAAATTGAAAATAAATGCCTCTGTTCTCCAGGCGGGCTCCAGATTTATAAAAACTTGAAAAAAAATGCCTCTGTTCTCCAGGCTGGCTCCTGATTGCTAAAACTTAAAATAAATGCCTCTGTTCTCCAAGCGAGCTCCTGATTGGCAAAAATTGAAAATGAATGCCTCTGTTTTCTTGTCGGGCTCATGATTGCTAAAAATATAAAAATAAATGTCTCTGTTCTCTAGGCGGGCTCCTGATTGCTCAAGACTTGAAAATAAATGCATCTGTTCTCTAGGCTGGCTCTTGAATGCTAAAAACTTGAAAATAAATGCCTCTATTCTCCAGGCGGGCTCCTGAGTGCTAAAAACTTTAAAATAAATGCCTATGTTCTCCAGGCAGGCTCCTGATTGCTAAAAACTAAAAATAAATGCCTCTGTTCTCTAGGTGGACTCCTAATTCCTAAAAACTTGAAAATGAAAACTCCCTCTATTTGAACCCTTATCTGTTTACTTGTTAAGTGAAGTCACAATTATAACATGGCTGGGAACCATACTAGTGGATCTTGGGGGGTGCCTAACACCTTCCCCCCGAGATAATTTCTAGCCCTTACCCAAACTCTGGTTCTTCAACTCAAACCCTTCTTAGTGTCCTAATGCACTTTAATCATTAGGTGGCGACTCTTCAATTCAAAACCAATTCCCAAAAGGGAAATAGTTATCCTCCCAAGTGTCATAAACCCGATTTTGCCTTAGAAAAAGGGGACACGACAACGACTATAAATGAGGTATTCAAGGCCTCGGAAGCACAAAATGGGTAAGAAAATAGATGATGACCCTTTTGGTCGTCACATTCTCCACCTCTAAAATAACCATTCATCCTTGAACAGACAGAAGAAGGAAGTACCTGAGTCGGGGAACAGATGAAGGTAACGGTGCCGCATATCGGACTCGGACTCCCTGGTTGATGCCTCAGGAGGCTGACCTCTCCACTGAACACGAACAGAAGGAAAATTCTTGGATCTCAACTAAGGAACCTGCCTATCCAAAATATTTATCGGCTCCTCCTCGTAAGATAAGTCCTTGTCCAACTGGATAGTGCTGAAATCTATCACGTGGGCTAGATCGCTGTGATACCTCCGAAGCATTGACACAAGACTGGATGCACGACTGATAAGGTCGGCAGTAAAGCAAGTCTATAAGCCACCTCTCTCACTCGATCAAGAATCTCAAACGGACCAATAAACCTAGGGCTAAGCTTGCCCTTCTTCCCAAATCTCATCACGCCCTTCATAGGCGACACTCAGAGCAATACTCGCTCGCCAACCATGAAAGACATATCTCGAACCTTGCAGTCTACATAGCTGTTTTGCCTGGACTGAGCTGAACGAAGCCTATCCTGAATAATCTTGACCTTGTCTAAGGCGTCCTAAACCAAATCCGTACCCAACAACCGATCCTCTCCCGGTTCAAACTATCCAACCAGAGACCGATACGGCCTACCATATAAAAACTCATAAGGAGCCATCTGAATGCTCAACTAGTAGTTGTTGTTGTAGGCAAACTCTGCTAAGGGAAAAAACTGATCCCACGAACCTCCAAAGTCAATAACACAAGCTCGGAGCATATCCTCCAAAATCTGAATAGTCCGCTCGGACTGACCGTCTGTCTGGGGATGAAATGTTGTGCTCAACTCAACCCGTATGCCCAATTCTCACTGAATTACTCTCCAGAAGCGCGAGGTAAACTATGTACCCTGATCAGAAATGATAGACACGAGCACACTATGAAGGCGAACAATCTCCCGAATATAGATCTCAACAAACCTCTCAGAAAAATAGGAGACTGCCACAGGAATGAAATGTACTGACTTGGTCAGCCTATCAACAATGACCCATATTGCATCGAACTTCTTCCGAGTCAGTGAAACTCCAGTAACAAAATCCATAGAAATCTGCTCCCACTTCCACTCGGGAAGATCAATTCTCTGAAATAAACCACCAGGCCTCTGATGGCCGTGCTTAACCTGCTGACAATTCAAACAACGAGCCACATATGCTACGATATCCTTCTTCATTCTATGCCACCAGTAATGCTGCCGCAAATCCTGATACATCTTCACGACACCGAAATGAATAGAGTATCGGGAACTATGGGCCTCCTCTAAAATCAACTCTTGAAGCCCATCCACATTGGGCACACAAACTCGCCCCTGAAATCTCAATACTCCATCAACATCTAATGTAACATGCCTATCACCTCCGCGCTGCACCTTGTCTCTAAGGACACACAAATGGGGATCATCATACTGCTGATCACGGATACGCTCCAATAATGAATAATAGGCAACCGTGCAAGCTAACACACGAGTGGGCTCAAAAATGTCCAGCCTCACGAACTAGTTGGCTAAAGCCTGAACATCCAAAGCAAGCGGCCTCTCACCGACCGGAATGTAAGCAAGACTGCCCATACTGGCTGACTTCCTACTCAATGCATCGGCCACCACATTGGCCTTTCTCGGATGATATAGAATGGTGATATTATAATCTTTCAACAACTGCAACCACCTTCTCTGCCTCAAATTCAACTCCTTTTGCTTGAACAAATACTGAAGACTCTTGTGATCCGTGAACACCTCACATGCCACACTATATAGATAATGCCTCCAAATCTTTAATGCGTGAACAATAGCTGCCAACTCTAAATCATGCACTGGATAGATCTTCTCACGAATCTTCAACTACCTCAAACAATAGGCAATAACTTTGCCCCCCTGCATCAACACCGTACCAAGCCCAATAGGGGAAGCATCACAATAAACTGTATAAGGCCCTGAACCTGTGGGCAAAACCAATATCGGTGCCGTAGTCAGAGCTGTCTTGAGCCTCTGAAAGCCCACATCACCCTCGTCTAACCATCTGACTTGGGCACCCTTCTGGGTCAATCTTGTCATCGAGGCTGCAATAGATGAAAACCCCTCCACAAACCATCTATAGTAGCCTGCCAACCCCAAGAAACTCTGAATCTCCGTAGCTGATGCTGGTCTAGGCCAGTTCTTGACTGCCTCTATCTTCTTTAGGTCCACCTGAATACCCTCTGCTGATACAACATGACCTAGAAATGTAACTTAACCCAACCAGAATCCACCCTTCGAGAACTTAGCATATAACTAACTATCCCTTAGAGTCTGAAGAACCACTCTAAGGTGTTGCTTGTGCTCCTCCTGGCTTTGGGAATATATCAATATATCATTAATGAAAACTATCACGAATGAATCCAAATAAGGCCTGAACACTCAGTTCATCAAGTCCATGAAAGCTGCTGGTGCATTCGTCAACCCAAATAACATAACCAAGAATTCATAATGCCTATACCGAGTGCAGAAAGCTGTCTTAGGGACATCGGATGCCCTAATCCTCAACTGATGGTATCTAGATCGCAAGTCAATCTTGGAAAATACCCTGGCACTTTGAAGCTGGTCAAACAAATCATCAATCCTCGGTAGTGGATACTTATTCTTGATCGTTACCATGTTCAATTGCCAGTAATCAATACACATTCTCATTTACCTATCCTTCTTCTTGACAAATAACACCGGCGCACCCCAAGGTCAGACACTGGGTCTAATGAAACCCTTCTTAAGCAAATCCTGCAACTGTTCCTTTCACTTTTTTAACTCCAGCGGGGACATGCGATTTGGCGAAATAGAACTGGGCTGAGTACCCGGAACCAGATCAATATAGAAATCAATATCCTTGTCGGATGGCATACCCGGAAGGTCTGAAGGAAAAACATCAAGGAATTCACAACAACGGTGACAAAATCAATAGAGGGAACCTCAGCACTAGAATCACGAACATAGGCTAAACAGGCCAAACACCCCTTCTCGACCATACATCGAGCCTTCACATATGATATAACACTACGGGTAGAAAACCAGGAGTCCCTCTCTACTGTAAATACGGCATACCCGGTAAATCTAAGGTCACAGTGTTGGCATGGCAATCCGAGATAGCATGATAGGGTGATAACTTGTCCATCCCTAATATAATATCAAAGTCAACCATGTCTTAAAGCAACAAATCTACACGAGTCTCCAGATCCCCAATCAACACAACACAGGAACGATGGACTTGATCGACCATGATAGAATCACCCACCAGCATAAACACATAAACAGGAATACCCAATACATCAGTAGACATGACCAAATACAGGGCAACATAGGATGACACATATGAATACGTAAACCTCGGATCAAACAACACTGAAGCATCTCTATCACAAACCAGAGCCGTACTTGTAATGACCGCATCTGAAGCCTCTGCCACGGGCCTGGCCTGAAGAGAATAACATCGGGGCTGGGCCCCACCACTCTGATCTACCTCTCTGGGACAGCCTGCTGCTGGCTGGCCTCCATCTCTGGCGGTCTGAGCTCCACCTCTATGACCTCTACCTCCACTTCTGGCACCTCTAACCCCACCTCTAGCTGGCTGGGCGGAGTGTGGAACACCTGGTGCCTGAACCATGCCATGAGAACCCTGGTGCTGAGAACTGCTCGGTGCTCGAGGGCAAAATTTAGCAATATGACCCGTGTCACCACAAGTGTAACAAGTCCTTGGTTACTGAGTCTGCTAGCCCTATCAACCTGAATGACCACCATATAAAAACTAAAATGGCGGTGAACTGATAGGAGTTGGCGGTGCATGGAATGGCTGCTGTTCAAAATAGTGCATGTAAGAACCACGGCCACTAGGGGCACCCTGAGAAACCTGGAGGGATAACTGGAAAGGCCTAGAAGGCCGACCCCTATCATACGAATCTCTGCCTCTAGATGAGGCACCACTAAATCGGCCTGGCTGACGGGGTCTCTTGTCTGCTCTATGTCCACCCCCCTGTGATAATACCATCTCAATCCTCTGGGCCACATTGGCCGCCTCTTGAAATGATATCTCGCTCCCAGCCTCTCTAGCAATCTGGAGACGAATAGGGTGAATGATTCCATCAATAAACCATCTCACTCTCTCCCTCTCAATAGGGAGTATAACAATAGTATGACAGGCCAACTCAATAAACCTAGTCTCATACTGGGTGGCTGTCATGGATCCCTGATGGAGAGGCTTGAACTGCCTCTGATAGGCCTCTCGCTGTGTAATCGGGAGAAACTTCTCCAGAAATACATACGTGAACTGCTCCCAGGTCAAGGCTAGAGATCTTGCTGGTCTAGCTAAACAATAAACCCTCTACCAAGTCTTGGTAGATCCAGACAACCGGAATGTAACGAAATCAACCCCATTGGTCTCAACAATACCCATGTTCCGACGAACCTCGTGGAAACTGTCCAAATAATCCTGAGGATCCTAGGTAGATGCACCACTAAAGGTAGTAGTGAAAAGCCTGGTTAACCTATCCAACCTAAAAAATGCATCGGCAGACATCGCTGCCCCCATCACCGGTCTGGGCTACCACACCCGGCTGAGCTGCTCTAACTGGCTGAACTGCTGAAGTCTAAATTTGAGGAGCTACCTCCTCCGGAGTACGAGTAGCAAGAGTTTGGGCCCCTCCTCCAGCCTGAGAGACGGCTGGTGCTATAGGAAGCAAACATGCTCGAGTGACACTCTCAATAAGACCTACCAATTGGACCAGAGCGTCCTGAAGAACTGGGGTAGCAATAAACCCCTCTGGGGCCTGAGCCGGGCCTTTCGGAATTGCTGGGGCTGGGGCCAGAACCTCCTCGTGGAAATCAACCGGAGGCTCCGCCACTGGTG
Source organism: Nicotiana glauca (assembly GCA_026770625.1). Classification (NCBI taxonomy): domain Eukaryota; kingdom Viridiplantae; phylum Streptophyta; class Magnoliopsida; order Solanales; family Solanaceae; genus Nicotiana; species Nicotiana glauca. The sequence goes on from MU707571.1 coordinate 175,487, forward strand.
CTGCTACTCGGGGATGAGCTCTGCCCCTACCTCAGCCTCTAGCACGGCCTCGGCCTTTCCCCCTGCCCCTAGTGGGAACTTCCTGGGGCTTGGAATACTGATCAGAAGATGAGGAAGCGCGTTCTCACCATCTGCAGAAGAACAGAGTAGAAATTAAATTAGCATTGAGAAATCAAACCGCATGACAAGAAAGAACAAATGTGAAACTTTTCCTAACTCTGTAGCCTCTGGGGGATAAATACAGACCTCTCCGTACCGATCCCTCAGACTCTACTAAGCTTGTCTATGCGTTGTGATAACTGTGCAACTTAGAGCTTTGATACCAACTAGTCACAACCCGTATTTCCCACCTTGGGAGTCGTGATGACGCCTACTGATGAGAGCTAGGCAAGACAATCCTTAATTACCTTTGTCATTAACTAATTTAATTCTTTTAACAATTAACAGTAATATCATCAAAACATTGGAATAAAGTAAATAAGCGGAAGTCTTAAATTAAAGAATCTGAACAACAATGCGGAAAAATCAACATAAACCTCTACCCAAGAACTGGTGTCACATACTCACGAACTACTAAGAGTTCTAAATAAAACCATTTGAAAGAAAATATAATTGTTTGTCTCCAAATACATGAGATAAAAGACTGAAATAAAAGATAAAAGAGACGTCGGGCCTGCGGACGCCTGCTAGGCAACCTCGTTGTGTCGCTAGACTGAAGGCTAACTCCTGCACTACTACAGCTGCTGTCCAACACCTGGATCTATGCAAAAGAGCATAGAGTGTAGTACCAGCACAACCGACCCCATGTGCTGGTAAGTGCCTAGCCTAACCCCAACGAAGTAGTGACAAAGCTACCCTAGACCACCACATTAACCTGTGCAGTTATATATATATATAGCAGAAATAGAGATACAAACATAACCAATCAATATGGGAGGGGGAGCATGCTGTGGGGAAAATAACAACTCCGAATAAAATCACCAAATAACGAAGGAAAACAACATAGCTCAATCATAAACAAAGCATCAAAAATCAATAGGTGCACGGCATCACCTTCGTGCTTTACACTATTTCCTCTCAATAAACAAATAATGCACGGCATCACCCTTCATGCTTTACACTCTTTCCTCACAATAAATAAATAATGCACGGCATCACCCTTCGTGTTTTACACTCTTTCTTCACAATAAACAAACAATGCACGGCATTACCCTCGTGCTTTAACACTCTTCCTCACCCAAACAACAATCACAAACAAGGGCAAGGGAATAAACAAAACAAAATAATAATAGAAATCCCGGCAAGGGAACACAATTGAAATAAATAAATCTCGGCAAGGGCACAACATCAATAATCTCAACGTCCCGGCAAGGGAAAATAATCAATAAACAACAATATCCCGGCAAGGGAACATATTAATTACTCTTTCTCTTTCTCTTTCTTTCACTTTAATTCCTTATCCCACTTTACCACTTGGGCCAATGCTCCAAAGGGTTCAACCATTTCATATACGTTCACAATTGCAATATAACTTGAGCCAGGGCTCCTCGATGTTCATAGGTCACAATTTCCTTTCTCTGGCTTTTCACAACAAATAGGAATTATCACCAAGGCAAGAGAAATACAACAAAATCAAGATATTCATAATTTAAAGACTCGTGGTCAAGGTATACACCAACATATAGATACTCGTCACCATGCCTATATGTCGTACTCGACAATTACCAAATAGCAAATAGGACTCAACTCCTAATCCCTCAAGCTAGGTTCAAACCAAACACTTACCTCAAACTTCCACGGCCAATTCAATCCACAACAACCGCTTTCCCTCTTGAATTTGGCTCCAAATAAATCAAATATATACAATAATGACGTCATGACATCAATACATGCTAAACAAATCAAACCCAATGCCTAATTATAGATTTCCAAGCTATCTTCCCAAAATCCAAAAAATCAACCCCGGGCCCGCTTGGTCAAAATACCAAGTTTTGACCAAAATCAAATCCCCCATTCACCCACGAGCCCGAACATATAATTTTTTTCAAATTCGACCCCAAAATGAGGTCTAAATTAAGAAAAATCAAAAACCCCTAACCCTACCCATTTCTCTAATTTCTACCCTTAATTACATGTTTTATGCTTAGGAATTCATTAGATGTTGAAGAAAATGGAAGGAAACAAGCGAGGATTACTAACCCAAGAAGTCTTTGGTGAAGGATAGCTTCAATGGACGCCTAAGGACCTTGGAGAAGGAGGAGTTCGTGAAAATTTAATGAAATCCCGTAGCTACTGTTTCTGAAAATTAAAAATATAACTAGGCGAAATTGCCCTTTGCGTTCACGACAGGTTGGTCGCATTCGCGAAGGGTAGCGCTTACTAACCATTGCATTTGTGAGCTGGAGAATGCGAATTCATAGAGTAAAAGAATGGGATCCAGAAATTTGTTCTATGCGAACGTGTGGGCTGCCACGCAAACGCGATGAGGAAACAATGCAAGGCTACGCGAACGCGGTCAGATGAATGCAAACGCGATGAGAAAAAGAAGACTGAGCCCACAGGGTAAAATAACCCTACGCAAACGCATGGGCTGGGACGCGAACATGAAGAAAAGGAAAACTAAAGCATCGCAAGCGCGGGAGGAACAACGCGAACGCGACGAAGAAATGGGTTCTGCGACAGCTGAAGCAAACTCTACAATTTTTCTAAGTTTGAAACCACTCCGAAACACCTCTGAAACACTCCCGAGCCCTCGGGGCTCCTAACCAAACACATGCACTAACTCAACAACATCCTATGAACTTAACCGTGCGATCAAATTTCTAAAATAACATCAAAAACAACGAATTATACCTCAAAATCACTATTTTTCCTCAAACTTAATTAACTTTCAATTTTAGAAATTTAAGTCCAAAACACATCAAACAACGTCCGATTTCAACTAAACTTTACAGAAACATCTTAAATCACATATAAGACCAGTACCGAGTGCCAGAACAAAAATTCGGGCCTGATACTAACACGTTCGAATCCATTTTTATTTCAATTTTTCCTTAATAATTTCAGAAAAACAATTTTACTTAAAATTTCATTTCTCGGGCTTGGGACCTCGGAATTTGATTCCGGGCATACGACTACATCCCACATTTTCCTACGGACCCTCCGGGACCGTCAAGTCACGGGTCTGGGTCTGTTTACCCAAAATGTTGACCAAAGTCAAATTTATTCATTTTAATACCAAAACATAGCATTTTTTACAAAATTTTGCATTTAAGCTTTCCGGCTACGCACCCGGACTGTGCACGCAAAATGAGGCAACTATAAATAACTTTTTCAAGGCCTCAAAAGCATAGAATGGATAAGAAAATAGGTGATGACCCTTTGGGTCGTCACAGGATCTGCCCGAGGTAGACCTCGTACCTTTTGCAAAAGCTAAGGATTATGGGATCCATCGGGGAAAGTGTGAAGGGATAAGTGTAAACACTTAGGTACCCCTCCACATGAGTGGTAATGTCCTCATCGGGACCAGGTACGACCATTTCTTTTCCCGCCCAATTACAGTCCTCCTGAACTATAGGGAGTGTATCCTCGGTAATTGGGCATATGTACGTCCATACCCCCTTGTCGCGCCCCTTTTTCCTTGTGAAATCGGGTTCATGACATTTGGGAGGAAAACTCATTCCCTTTTGGGAATTGGGTTTAAGAGAATTGAAGAGTCTCCACCTAATGATTTAAGTGCATTAGGACACTAAGAAGGGTTTTGTTCAGATAACCAGAGATTGGGTATGGGCTTGAAATTATTCCAAGAGGAAGGTGTTAGGCAGCCCTCAGAATCCACTAGTGTGGTTCCCGGCTAAGCTATTGTTGTGACTTTAAGTACAAATAACATGTGAGCAAGTAAGACTTTCAAATAAGAGGGGATTTCACATAATGGTTACAAATTTGATAAAGTTAAAAGAAACAGAAGGAAAGCTGAATTTTGAGGAAGAAAACAGTTTGAAATTTCAAAATAAACAATGAAATAAACAAGGAAAGAGAGGGGGGTCCTAGGTTTATAAATAATGTGGATCACCCCACACAACACCCGGTAATCACTTATACACGTGGTGTTATCGTGTGGTCATCATCCATATCTACCCTTTCCCACCCCGTTAAGGTATTAAAGCGTGGAATAGTCTCGTTTTCTTATTGCATGCCATTACCCATCCCAATCCTATCAGTCTCGGAGGCATTTAGGACTACTAATCCTAAAGGGAAGGGATGTTGGGCTTTTATAGTTTCAAAGGTAAAAATACTAAGGCGACAAGCTAGAGCACATATAACAAGTGTGGGGAAAGCACATAAACAAATAAGGCTCTAACAGGCCCCCTTAGGTCAAAGAAAAGCATATATTTTGGCATGTCTTGCACGTACTAATTAAGGTCTAATTAAACTTAAAAGTTAAAGCTGGCTGATTTAACACATATTTTCAGATAAAAAGTCTAAATTAGACCCGCTGGTTGTAATTAACAAAGACTATTGCAGTTTATAATTTTTACCCTAAGTCTTCCTAAGTGTTAGACGAAAACCTACAAGCATGATATCTATTGATTTCAGAAACAAAGAGGTAAGCTGGTTGCAGATTGATTTAGGAAAAGGTTGCCAGTTTTAATAGAAGGAGTGCAAGTTCTATAGTTGATAATGCATTTGCTACTGACAGTTTAAACTTGCAAACGAGTGAGGTGATTCAGATTTTGATTAGAACCCCTATAGGAATGCTTTCCACGTGTTTGTTGAGTTTAAACACTATTATACACATAGAGAAGTGCAGAAATCCTACAACATGCTATCTAGGTGTTGCATTTTTTAGAATGATATCTGATTACATTGGTTATTAAGGCATATAAACACATTTACCTAATGAGAGATGAGTATGCAAGAACCAGAAAGGACCTATAGGCATATTATCTACATGCTTATGCATCCTATAGACATGGTGTTTATATATTAGTGCAGAAATTCCTATAGGCATGTTATCTAAATAAGAATGCAGAAGTTCATTAGTTCCTATAGACAAGTTATCTACATGGTATGCAGAAATTCACAAGTTCCTATAGACAAGTTATCTACATGGTATGCAGAAATTCACAAGTAAACTATAGGCAGGATATATACATGAATGCATAAATTCAGAAGACCAATAGGTAGGATATCTATATAATATGTAGAAATCAGAAGACTTATAGGTAGGATATCTATATGATATGCAGAAATTAGAAATTCCTATAGGCAAGTTATCTATCCTTTGCATACAGTTGTTCCCTCCCTTTTTCACTAGCCATCCCCAATAGTTATTACAAGTTATTACAGCCTAAAATAAAATAAGAAAAGCAAAATTACAACAAAAATAAAAAATACAACCAATGGGAGCCTAATTGAGGCTCCTTGTCTGAAACATGTGATGAACCAACTCCAAGAGATCATGATCCGAAGCCTTTCTCTCATTTGGGTTGTGTCAGAGTTCCGAAAGAGCCTCATGTGGACTTCAGTCAGTTCTCACACCCAAATACATTATAGGATTAGGACATAATGCAGTGTGGAAGGGCCAGCCCTCAGGTGTCCAAGTTCAGAGGGAACTCAAGGTCCCAAGGCAAGGCTCACAGGAGAGGGGCAAAACTTAGAGACTAGGAGAGAGTGCAAGTGCATAAGTGAAATTCTGAAAAGGGGAAAGGAAAAAGAAAATCAGTTCACATTGATACACATAGGGGAATAGGGAATGGGGAGGTAATAAAGGAAAAGCAAAGACAGGTTGGTAGGGCATACTCAGCAATGAGGAACTAGCCTACCGCATAAGCCTGTTAGAATACATTATTTAGAAGTTAGGATCTTTTAAGGGATCAAGTTCAAACCATAGGCAATAACTTGCATATTGCCGTGTTTTAAACTACAACTCACAACACATAAGGGGGGTAGGGAGCAAGGATTCATAAAAGAAACAGACAGAAAAGATTAACATGCTAGTTTAAGCATTTAAATCTGCAGAAGTAGTAAAAAGACAGAGATGTAGAAAGTTGTAAGTAAACACAATGTGGTGGTGCTGTTAATTAGAATTAGGACATACCAGTTTCAAGAAAACAAATAGGAAAAGCAGTAGTCTTATGAAAGTCAGAATGCAGACAAGAAGAGAGAGTTCTCTTATATGAGAGTAAGAGTTGAGAAGAATTGTGAATTGTAGTAGTGTAGAATTATTAAAATAGTGTGTTTTGTGTTAAAGATTCATGTATTTATAGTGTGAAAGTCATGAGAAAATAAGGTAAGAAAATAATTGAAGACTAATTGTAAATCAATTACATAACACTCCTTTTCATTAAGGGATTCAGATTCAAACGGGTAAAACCATTTAAGAAAAGGATTTAAATAAATACTTTATGCAAAGTAATAAATTGGAGGCAAATACATAAAGGCTATTTAAGGACAAGGTCTTTAAAATACACGGTTGTACAATTTAAGGAAAGAAAATTAATTAACAGCCAAGAAATCTGAGGCCAGAGGTTTTGTATGAATGAACCAAGTCAAAAAGATGGAAAATATTTTTAACTTAAGGAAAATCAACAAAACAAATCAATTAGACCTATTTAAAAGGAATTCTGAATCAATCACAGGTTTGAAAACCTTTTTTGAAGAAAGATTCATCATATATAAAAGCATACAAACATTTTAAACATGAAAGAAACTTGCCATGACCTTGTATAATCAATAGAAAGAATCCAATATAGAAGAGTTTAGCAAAACGTCAAAGTCGTATGAAAACAAAGAAGTCCAAACTCAGTTCAAAAACTCGAAGTCAATCTGAAAGAATTAGGAGTTTCGAAATGAAACCCTAGTTCAAGCAAACCATAAAGCAAGGATGAGAGGGTAGAAAATTCAATCAAAATCATGTTCAGAAGTTTCAGAAAGGGACAGGCTTCTTCAACAACAGAACTAATGAAGAATATGATAGCAAAGTAACATGCAATCACAGTAGAAGGATTCAAAGAACACAATGGCATATACTGATAAGAAAAGTAGAAAAGCATGCTTAGAAGAAACTTAAACAGGGCTCAGTAGAAGGCAAACAAAGAAACTTAAAAACTTAGCAGAAAAATACAGTAGAAGAACACAAGAACACCGAAAAAGTATAAGAGAAAAGCATATAGGAAAGCATAGTAAGATAAACGTATAAGAATATGGTAAAAAATACAGTAGAGAAGTCTACGAGACCAAAGTATAGGAAAGCACAGTAAGAGACGAGAACACAGCAGAGGCAAACACACGAATAACAAAGAAAAAAAAATCATAAAACACTTAAATAATTTCCAGAAAACCCTAAATCGGAAATGAAGATTGTTGAAAGTAATTTTCAAAAGAAATGTTAGGGAAATCATTTGAAAACTCAAGTAGAGCATAGATACACAACGGGATCTAAAAAGAATCAGAGAAAACCTTGAAGGGTTAGGGTTTCAGAAGAACCCTAGGATGATAAAGGCTTTGAAAAGGTCATTTACCTGAGTCAGAGAGATCGGAATCAGACTCAAACAACCATAGCACGCCGGAGCAACGCCAGAGATGACCGGAGGACCTTGAATCGGCAAAGATCTGAGCGCAAACCTTTGAGGTCTTGCCTCGAATATTCAGGTATTAGGCACATAGGAGTAATAGGAAGTGAGTATAGGACTCCCACAGTTTGAGAAGCCATGGTTTCCGGTGGGTTTCACGGTTGAAGATGGTAGGAGACGATTAGGGTTAGGGAATGTTCGAGAGAGTTTGAGATGGTGAAGGGGTTCAAAGGCGTCGGATAACTAAAAATGAAATAGGTTTGGGGGGTTTGGCAAATTAAAAAAGAAAAGGGGGAATTATGGTCGTTGATCAAACTGATCAACAGCCTAGATCAAAAGATGAAGCCGTTTTTTGATCAATGGCCTGGATTAAAAAATGGAGCCGGGTGGGTTTTTTAATTGGGTCATGGGTGGGTAAATTTAGGATTTGGTCCGGTCCAATTGGGATTGAAATTTGGCTAATTGGGGTGGTCAATTTTGGTTACAATTGAAATGAAATAGAGCTATATTTTAAATAGCCACTTTTTCCCTTTTATTTTATAAACATAGTAAAATGATTTCTAAAAATAAATAAATGGATATAAATTAATTAAAAATACATAAATATTAAATTAAAAATACTGGAATTAATTTTATAATTATAAACGCAATTAAATCCTACAATAGGTTAAGATCGCAATTATAGGCTATTTAACTTTAAAAATACTAAATAAATTTGTAAAAAATGTGTTAAAAATCACCTTAGCTATATTTTGGCATAAATATGAGAATAAAATAAATTAATCACCAAAATGATAATTTTGAGGAATAATTATTGGTTTTTATACTGCTAAAATAGGGTAATAAGTTGATTTAAAAATATTTAAAAATTAGAAAAAAAAAAACTAAAACACTTGGACATACTTATATATACATACATATGCTATTGTGAAAGGCATTTTTCATATAAAAATATACAGGGAAAATTGGGTATCAGCAGCTGCCCCTCTTTATCCGGGAAGGATGAAAGAGTTATCGGGTAAAGATATGATGGCCAATTTTGACCAAGTGAAATGGTTTGGAGAGGTTGAACGTGCTTCGATTCCTGAGCTACCTACATATGCTGGTCTTACGGGAATCAGGCCACATGTAGTTCAGGATCCGTCGGTGGAATATGCCGATGGAGATCTTTCTATAACAGATGTGATATTCGGGTTTTGGATGGATGGTTAAAGCCTAATAGGGCTGTGGGAACTGAAGTAGGATCGCTCCTACCGAGATGGTCATTGCTCGCCAGTTTACTTGCAAATAAAGCAATACAAGTGTATATTGTGCAAAAATTTAAACATGATGTAATTTACCGTCGGACCATGAATGTTGTCTTTGGACGGTTAGGATGAAGTCCTCAGACCATGACGTCCTGGGCCACGAAGCGTATGATAAAGAATTTGCAGGCCATGAAATGATGCTCCCGGGCTATGAGAATGTTGCCTCTGAGCTATGATGCCTTTGAATAATGATGTACCAAACATAAAAGGGGGTCCTCAGGCCATGGCATGGCGTTCTGGGTCTATTCGAATAGTGCCTCCGAACAATGATGCCTTTGGACAATTTGGGAATCTTTTAGCCCATGAAATGCAATAGGTGGCCATCTTTTAGCCCATGAAAACGTAAATAAAGTGGCAATCTTTCAGCTGATGCAAGACGTAAATAAAGGTGGCGATATTTCAGCTGATGCAAGACATAAATAAATGTGGTGATATTTCAGCCATGCAAAAATGTAAGTAAAAATGTCGATCTTTCATCCGATGAAAGATTTAAAAGAAGTTGCGATTTTTCAGCCGATGCAAGACGTAAATAAATATGGCGATATTTCAGCCATGAAAAATGTAAGTAAATGCGGCGATCTTTCAGCCATGCAAGAAGTGAATAAAACGGCGATATTTCAGCCATGCAAGGTGTAGATAAAGTGGCAATATTTTAGCCATTCAAGGTGTAGATAAAGTGGCGATATTTCAGCCGATGTAGGATTTAAATAAAGGTGGCGATCTTTCAGCCGATGCAAGACATAAAAAAGGTGGCGATATTTCAGCCATGCAAAATGTAAGTAAAGTGGTGATATTTCAGCCATGCAGAAGGAGACAGTGCTTAGTCTCGCGAGGCAGAATGGTAGCCTTATACAATACAGGAATGCAGATAGAGACAACTCTTAGTCTCGGAAGGCAGAATGGTAGCCTTATGCAATGCAAGAATGTAGATGGAGACAGTGCTTAGTCTCGGAAGGCATAATGGTAGCCTTATGTAATTCAGAAAATGCAGATAGAGGTACAGCTTAACCTTAGAAGGCAGAATAGTAGCCTTATGCAATGCAGAATGAAGATGGAGGTAGAGCTTAACCTCGGAAGGCATAATGGTAGCCTTATGCAATGCAAGAATATAGATGGAGGTAGAGCTTAACCTCGGAAGGCAGAATGGTAGCCTTATGCAAGATATAAAAGGAGAATAGTATAAAATTTCATATTTGATAGTTGGTAGCTGATTGTGATATTGTGGCTACCGGGATATTGTATGCGGATAGCAACTATGAATAGGTATGACAATTTCGAGAGCTGTATTCCTGAACAGTATGAGTGTATAATATATTATTTTGCAACTTGGGTGCCTGTATCCAAAGAAAAATCATAAATTTTGTAAAGGAGAAAGGTTAGTTCATGTCCCCCGCTGGCTTTGCTTGCCCTGTTCGGCTTTGATCTGATGACACGGCATGTATCATAGGGGTAGCGTTGCTGAAGAAAGCGGTTTTGATAATAAACTTGCTGAGTTTGTTAAAGATATGATATATATATATATATATATATATATATATATATATATATATATATATATAAAAGAAATAGTTTTTAGATAAACCGATGACTGTGACGTGGTTCAGGACATTGCAACCTCTCTCGTTTCAGAATTTTGAGGTTCCTCCTCAAAATTCTGCCCCAGTTTTCAATTGCGAGGGGAAATGAAAATTTTATTGAATTGTGGCCGAAGCCATAAGGTTGCCTACGTATCCCCTCTGAAACGGGAATCAGGTCAGACGTAGTTCAAATTACATCATATAGGAAAAGCATGAAGATTACACATAGTAGCACTTGACTGCATCTTAATTGATTGGCTTTGGCAAAACTTCTCCATCCATTTCTGCAAGTATAAGGGCTCCTCCTGTCAAAACCCGATGAACCATGTATGGACCTTGCCAGTTGGGAGAGAACTTTCCTTTGGCCTCATCTTGATGTGGGAAAATTTTCTTTAACACCAGTTTCCCCGGTGTGAACCGTCTCGGCTGACTCCCTTGTTGAAGGCTCTGGACATTCTGTTCTTATAAAGCTGACTGTGGCAAACTGCATTCATTCTCTTCCCATCTATAAGAGCCAGCTGCTCGTAGCATTTTCTCACCCATTCCTCATCGTCGAGCTTAGCTTCTTGTATGATCCTTAAGGAAGGAATCTCTACTTCGGCGGTAATGACTGCCTCTGTACCATAAACCAACATATAAGGAGTTACACCAGTTGATATGCGGACTGTGGTGCGATACCCCAATAAAGAAAATGATAGCTTCTTATGCCACTATTTATGCTTCTCTACCATTTTCCTCGGTATCTTCTTAATGTTTTTATTGGCGGCTTCTACAGCTCCATTCATCTGCGGACAGTAGGCTATGGAATTTTTGTGTTGGATCTTGAAGGTTTCACACATAGCTTTCACTAAGTCACTGTTGAGGTTGGAGCCATTATCAGTAATGATTAACTCTGGGATCCCGAACCGACAGACGATACGGTCGCAGACAAAGACTGCCACGACCTTCTTAGTCACTGCTTTGTAGGATGATGCTTCGACCCATTTGGTAAAGTAGTCAATTGCCGCTATGATGAATTTGTACCCATTGGAATCGGCAGGTTTGATTGGTCCAATAACATCCATTTCCCAAGCAGCGAACGGCCATGGTGAGCTTGTTACATTAATCTCATTTGGAGGTACCTTTATCATGTCTACATGTATCTGGAAGCGGTGGCATTTCCGAACGTACTGGATGCAGTCCGTCTCCATAGTCATCCAGAAGTAACCAGCTCTGAGGATCTTCTTGGCTAAGACAAAGCCGTTTATATGCGGACCACAGGTCCCGGCATGAATTCCCTCTAGCAATTTGGATGCTTTCTTAGCGTCGAAACACTTTAGTAATCCCAAATCTGGAGTCCTCCTATACAGGATTCCTCCGCTGTGAAAGAAATTGTTGGACAATCTTCGAAGTGTGCACTTCTGAGTAGTGTTTGCAAGCTCTAGATATTCTCTTTTTGCCTAATATTCCTTGCTGTCGTGAAACCAAGGTTTTCCATTTGCTTTTTCTCGATATAAGCACAATAAGCTGGCTGGTCATGGATTTTCACCGAGATAGGATCAATGAAGTTGGTATCTGGATGTTGTATCATGGATGACAGGGTAGCCAATGCATCAGCAAACTCATTTTGGACTCTGGGAACATGCTGGAACTCTGTCTTTGATAACCTTTTTCTCAACTCCTGTACATGGTGCAGATAAGGGAGTATCTTGGAATTCTTAGTTGCCTATTCTCCTCGTACCTGATGTATAAGTAGGTCAGAGTCTCCAATTACTAGCAACTCTTGTGTGTTCAAGTCAATGGCCATCTTGAGCCCTAATATGCAGGCTTTGTACTCGGCCATGTTGTTGGTGCATGGGAACCTGAGTTTGGTGGATACCAGATAGTGCTGACCAGTTTCTGATACTAGGACTACTCCTATGCCAATTCTTTTGAAATTTGCTGCTTCGTCGAAAAACATTCTCCAACCATCATAGGACTCTGCAATATCTTCTCCTATGAATGATACTTCTTCATCTGGAAAATACGTCTTTAGGGGCTCGTATTCTCCATCCACAGGGTTTTCGGCAAGGTGATCCGCTAGTGCCTGTCTTTTGACTGCTTTCTGGGTCACGTAGATAATATCGAATTCACTCAACAGGATCTGCCACTTGGCGAGCTTGCCAGTGGGCATGGGCTTCTGAAATATGTACTTTAAAGGATCCATCCTTGATATGAGATATGTAGGATAGGCACAGAAATAGTGCCTCAGCTTCTGGACCACCCAAGTTAAAGCACAGCAGGTGCGTTCTAATAGAGAATACCGGGCCTCGTACGGAGTGAACCTTTTACTGAGGTAGTAAATGGCCTATTCTGTGTTTCTTGTCTTATCGTGCTGCCCCAAGACGCAATCGAAGGCACCATCCAACACTATGATGTAGAGTAGCAGAGGTCTTCCTGGTTCAGATGGGACCAAGACTGGCGGTGTTGACAGGTATTCTTTGATTCTGTTGAAAGCTTTCTGTCATTCATCAGTCCATTCGGTGGCGGCATCCTTCTTTATCATCTTGAAGATCGGCTCACAGATAACTATAGATTGTGCTATGAACCGGCTTATGTAGTTAAGTCTCCCCAAGAATCTCATTACGTCTTTCTTATTCCTTGGCGGTGGCAATTCTTGAATGGCTTTGATCTTTGATGGATCCAGTTCTATTCCCCAAGACTCACAATGAACCCAAGCAATTTTCCAGCTGGAACCCTGAACGCGCCCTTTGCGGGATTTAGTTTCAGGTTGTATCTTCTCAATCGGTTGAAAAACTTCCTTGGATCCTCCATGTGATCAGTGGCTTTCTTGGACTTGATGATGAAATCATGCACATATACTTCGATCTCCTTGTGTATTACATCATGAAAAATGGTAGCCATGGCACTCATGTAGGTGGCCCCTACATTCTTTAACTCGAATGACATCATCTTGTAGCATACATTCCCCACGGCATAATAAAAGCCGTTTTCTCAACATATTCTTCATCCATCTAGATTTGATAATACCCAGTGAAATAATCTACAAATTATTGCAACTCGAGCTTGGCGCAATTATCAATTAGGACGTGTATGTTTGGCAAGGGAAGTCATCTTTCGGACTGGCCCGTTGAGATCCCGATAGTCGACACAGACTCTAACCTTCCCGTCCTTCTTTGGTACTGGCAGAATATTGGCTAACCAAGTTGGATATTCCACTACCCTGAGATGCTTAGCTTTGACCTGCTTAGTGACTTCTTCCTTTATTTTCAAACTCTTATCTAGCTTAAAATTTCTGAGCTTCTGCTTTACTAGCGGACAGGCTGGATCGGTTGGCAATTTGTGAGCCACAATAGATGTGCTCAGCCCAGTCATGTCGTCGTACGACCAGGAAAATATGTCCTTATATTCTCGTAGAAACTTTGTGTATTTTTCCTTTTTTGATGGTGACAAATGAACACTGATTCATGTTTCCTTGATGTTTTCTGCATCCCCCAGTTAACAATCTTAGTCTCGTCCACGTTAGACTTAGGTCTATTTTCAAAATTCTCAACTTCTTTAACAATTTCTTCCGGTATATCATATTTCTCTGAATCTATATCTGCTAGTTGCGTTGTCTCATTGCATGTTACAGTCATTGGTTTATCAAGATAAGTAATAGTAATGTTGTATATATAAAGTAATGAGAGAAAATAATATGAGTAAGACTTATAACAAAATTGAAAGGCTTTGATAAATTCCATAAATGTTTTGAGCTCTTTCTCTTAGAAAAATAAATAATAATAAAAAAGGCAAAAGGAAAGTAAACTAGTAAAATAAAATAGTGCATGATGTTTGTTCAGCCTTGCTACCCCGAGGTTCGTGGGCTCTGGTGGTTCTGATAGTCTAATTATTGAGGCATGCTCCTCTGCTTACAGCCTGTATGGAAGGGCCTTCCTCCCCCTCCTCCTCAAAAATGACACAACAATTCATGTCATCGTCTTCCAGGAACCAATTTCTCACTGTTGTCAGTGCTTCCTCTTCTTCTGACCCATAGATAACTTCGGCCGGTTAGAAAGTCTGTTCCAAGCGCGGTATTGGCTGCTCCAATGGATAGTAAGGATCGCACCATGGTAGCGACCAGTGGTTGAATTCCTCCCAAGTATACTCATATCTGAATCCGAAGGTGGTGCCATGTTTTTTGAGCTTGATGGGCTTAGCGATGCTTTGGAGGTTCTTGCCAAGTCCCTTGCCAGGTTCATACCCGCCCCAGTTCAATATTCTTTCAATCTTGTTATCCCACCATTTTTCTTTATCAACGGCGTTGACTCACTCGATGTGGTGGTATGTTTCCCCGCCTATCCTTATTCTTCCTCCAATTGCTAGAATTGTCTCGCGACTATATATGGGATTTGCTACAGTCGCCGTGAATGATCACCTCTTGATGATTCCACTCAAACTTCACTTCTTGATGTAGTGTTGACGCTACGGCTCCAGCGGCATGAATCCATGGTCGTCCCAACAACAAATTGTAAGATGCTGGTACGTCGATCACTTGAAACTCAACATCAAACCAAGTAGGCCCCATCTTCAAACACAAGCTAATTTCCCCAATAGTAAACCTTTGTGATCCGTCGAAAGCTTTAACATTGATGGCCCTGTCCTTGATATTATGCACCCCCTTTCCTAATGTTCTGAGTGTCACCCATAGAGAAATATTGAGGCTGGATCCTCTGTGAATCAGGATTCTGGTGATAAAGTTATCTTTGCACTGCACGGTGATGTACAATGCCTTGTTGTGACTCAACCCCTCTGCCTGCAGCTCATCTTCGTGGAAAGTGATCTTGTGACTTTCCAATACCTGCCCTACCATGTTTTCCATCTCTCCACCGATGATGTTACTTGGCACATACACCTCACTTAGCACTCTTAACAAGGCATTATTGTGAGCATTAGAACTTTGTATCAAAGCAAGGATAGAAATTTATGTTGGTATTTTGTTCAACTGATCAATGACTGAGTATTCTTTGGCTTGCATCTTTCTCCAGAGATCGTGGGGCCCAGTTTTAGTGATGGTTGGCCGACTAGAGGCCTGCTTCATGACTCAACCAAATGCTCCAGGGTATAAACCCTACCGATTCTTGTCATACTCTGTGCTGCAACGGTTTCCCCGAATTTGACCTTCCCTTTTCTTCTAGCCTCAGCTGTGTAGTCACATGGTATAGCTTTCGTATGGAATGGTGTTATGGCTGACATTTCAACTAGAATTGGCATGGCTATCTTTACCCATAATGGAGTGGGCTTCTCAGGTGGAAAAACTGCAACTTCAAAGGGTGTAGGTGTGTTTGCTAAGGACATCAACTCAACCTCAATCAGCGCTAGCGTCTTTGTAGAGGGTGGTGTTTCAAACTCAAGTGGTATGGACATGTTTACCTCGGCATCCCCAGAAGGTTGAATCTTGACCACAATCGGATTGAGGGTGACCACTGGCTTCTGTGGATCGTCGCCTTCTGTGATTAAATCGATTGATCCCTTGGGGTCCCAATCATCCTCTATCTCGATCATGTGAACACCTCCACCCTTATGGTCTAGCAAAGGGTTGTTGTGGACATTCGGATCAGGCTCCTTTGCTACAATGATCTTGTTGTCAATCAAAGTTTGGATATTATCCTTCAGAGAGCGACATTCATCAATGGTATATCCTTTCATGCCGGAATGGTATGTACAGGATTTATTTGGATTGACCCACTGAGAAGGGTTTTGGGGGGTTATGGCAGGGATAGGGGTGACATAACCAGCAGCTTTGAGTCTTTCGTACAGCTGGTCAATTGGTTCAGCAATAGTGGTATGTTGTTTGGGAGGTCTGCGGTCGAAATTCGGTTGAGGTCTAGGGAAGTTTTGATGTGGGGGATGTGATTGATAGTGGGATGGTTGGGTGTTGTATGCCTGGTAAACGTGTGCTGGTTGGGAGTAGTTGGGTGAAGTGGGTTGATATAGCGGGGATGACTGATAAGTGGGTGGTAGAGTTTGGTAACTGAGTGAGGGTGCTTGGTAATTTGGGGTAGGCTGATAGGTGATTTGAGGTATTGGGTATGTTTGATACTTGACAGGTGATTTGGTTCTCTGTGCAACCATTAGGGTACTTACATCCCTTTTCTTAGATGTACCACCAGAGTGTAAAGCCTTATTGGTAGCCTGCAAGGCTTCAAAGCTCGTAATCATACCATTCTTGATGACTTCCTTGATCCTTTCTCCTAGCTTGATGATATCAGAAAATTTATGATTCTCAATCAGCATTAACCTCTCATAATATTGTGGGTCCTGAGCCCGAATGAAGAACTTGTTCATTTGTTCTTCCTCTAAGGCCGGTCTGACCTTAGCAGCTTCTGATCTCCAGCGAGTGGCATACTCGAGGAAGGTTTCTGTGGGCATCTTCTTCTTCAAGTTTTAAATATCAAACACATCTGGTGCATTCTCCGTGTTGAATCTAAATCTATCCATGAAATCAGATTCCATGCTCACCTAGTTCGCCCACTTCTTCGACTCCTGGCTAATGTACCAAGATAAGGCGTCTCCCTTCAAGCTCCTCATGAAAAGCTTCATGCAGAATTTCTCATCTCTTCCCACTCCGACCATCTTGTCATAGTATGTTCTTAAGTGAACCCTAGGATCCCTCTTTCCATCAAATATTTCGAACTTGGTAGGTTTGTACCTCTCGGGCAGTTCGACATCGGGCTGTATGCATAGATCTTCATAGTTTAGCCCCTTAATTCCCTTACTGCCTTCAATGCCTTGAATTCTACTAGTCAACTATTTAAGCTCTTCTGCCAGATTTCTGATGAGCAAATCCTTGTCATCAGACTCTGGTGTGTTTGAGATGGACTGGGTGGAGTGCGGCACAGTCTCCACATAGATGGGGGTATTGTGTTGGGTGTGGCAGTGGTCGTTTCTAGAGTTTTGGAGTTCTGGGATAATCAGTGGGGTGTTATTGGAGGTGTGGCAGGTATTGCAGTGGTGGTGAGGAGCAGGATAGTTTTGTTGCTTTGGGATGTTTTGCGGAGGTACAGGATTCTGAGTAGTTGGGAAAGTAACCTCTGGAATAGTGAGGGAAAACGATAGACTTGCCGAATTCCAAACTTGATCAAGTTCTTCCTAAAATTTCAACAGCTTTTGTTCCAGTTGGGATGCATTTTCCTTGGTTACCTCTACCCGTTCAGTTGAGTTGTTCAAATCTTCCATTTTTCCTTTGTTTTTATGTTTGACAAGACTTGGATAAGGAGTAGGTGGAGGGCCCTTGGATCTTGTAAAATATGATGACGTTGCTAGAGCTCACGAACTAACCTTTGGGGAGGGGAATAAACAAAAAGTAAAAACAAAAAGGTAATAAGTCATTAAGGATTATATAAAGGTTGCAATATTTAAACACGTAGTGCAGGATATATAAAATGTGTCCTAATTTTTAGGGACCTCGTTGTGCCTGAGGCAGGCCTAGTGACAAGTTAATTTGGAGAACTTAGAATGCTAAATGCCTCATTTTATTGATAAAAGTTAGAAAAATCCCAAAACAACACTAAATACCAAGAAAAATAAAAAATCACCAATGGCCATTGGCCTTATTACATCTTATAAAGTAAAAATGGAAATTCCGATCTATTTGGTCCCGGAAGGACCTTCCCCAGACTCGGCATTGTTGGCTCCCTCGAATAGCTCTCCCAGCTCGCGCAGTCCTAGTAGCAAGTAGGCTCTGGCCAGATGTCTGCCTTCATTTCCTTCAGCAGTCCGGCAATCTTCGACCTTCTTCAGAAACTTCTTTTCCAATTCTACTATACCTCGCTCCAGATAGACCAATCGCTTGTTGGCGCTGACATCCATATCCTTTCACTCTTCAATTAGTTTTTGATTGTCTTCCTGTATTTCACAGTGCACATTTTCACATTCTCGAATCCTCTTGCGCAGCTGGTTATACTTGACATGTGCCTCAGCCTTTTCATCAATGATCATGTGGCCTCGAACAAACCCGAGTTGACCCAGACCGTTGTGATTGTCCTCCGGCCAGCCTGAATAGTGTGGGGTACAACCAGCATGGTATCTGTATGTTTCGATTGTGTCCTTTCCCAAGACAATTTTGCAATGCCACATATGCTGAGCCTGGCACCTGTTCGGACCATCATCATTCTGGAAGTCAGCTCTGAAGTGACTTATCTTGTCGACCCTTGGTATAACCTGCTTCCTACCAGTCTGTCTCATAACTCGGAGAGGGACATAAGGGTAGGTCCCCCTTAAACTGATCAGTATCAGAAATGGCGCATCCCTGGATCGAACGATGAATTCTTCAGTAGGGAACCACTAGAACATCCATTGTACTTGGTCTTCAGTCAAATTATCAAAGAGTTCGACCCATTCTATGGCATTCTCTGGTTGGGCGAACATGTTGGGCATGTAATTCATTCACTTTGGATGATGAAAGGTGATATGATAATCCCAGTCCCTTCGATGGATTTCCTATCGGTACTCACCCCTTTGGAGATGTTCCATGAGCCAAAGTTGAAGTAGCATATTACAACCCTCGAAATGTTTGGCCCCCTGTTGACACCTTTCTAAGGCTCGGTATATTTCTGCAATGATCATCGGCACAAGACTGAATGGTTGTCCGTCGATTCCATCCATCAGAGTTTTGGTGCTAGCTTGGTATGGGTTCTTGCTTTCTTCATTGGAAACACTATCTCCCCAAGAAACGGAACATGAAGACAAAGACCCTTCGGTGAATATGCCCCAATGATGTAAGGGCGAACTCATCAGGATAGGTACGATAAGATTTGCTGTGACCGTACCTTTCGTACAAATTGTCAAATGGAATGTACGACTCCTTAAAACATATCAAGTCTGGATTCTTCTTTAGGCCCATCATTTTGAGAAAACCTCTACCTTTGCAATTTTCCGGCATTAACAAACCTGGAGTTTCCCATGGTATTCCAGCTAGTCCTCCTATCTCCTCAAGCAGGGGTGTCATCTCAACGTCTCCGAAACAGAACACAGACCTATTGCAATCCCAGAATAGAGTAGCAGCTTCTATGATTTTGTTGTTGGGTTGAATTTCCAGGAGATAAGGTAGATTCCCTAGATATTTTCTGACAAGAGCTTGATCATTGGAATGAAGATCCTCCCACCAGCTTAGCGATTTGGGGTGGATATTGGTGACCATGCCGAATATGGGGAATTCGTGCCTCATATTTCTGTAAGACAAAAGGTTAGGCCCTTACCTCCCTCCAGACTCGACTACTAAATATCAATAATTGGCATAGAAGCATTTAGTTCTCTAAGTAAATGCACAAAACGGGATAGTGTCCATTTGGGTTTTGGGGAAACCCAGTGGACTTTGGACAAGGCTGTCTTAAAGAATCATTATGCGGACAGCATAACTGACTCGGCTAGGTTTGACGATGATACATGCACAATTTAAACGGAGTAAGGTTTTCTATGGGGTATTAGAATGGTCCCTTGAGCGGATGACTCAAGAGGGAAAGGCGCGGAATCATCGACTACACCGTTGATCGACTGGTTTTACCGCAAATGCCTTTGCCAGATTTGGGGGTGATAATATTGGAAGGGTGCAACCACTCATTATACGCATTGCTATGGTATATTATTTAGCACGAGTGGAATATGATGTTGAAAACATGCTTATGCAATAAATTAAAACAAGTTGTCATGTTTTGCACGTTCATAATAATAATTACAATAATTTGAAACAGTAATACAGGAATGCAGTAAAGGAAAGCGGTAAAGAAATAAAGAAAAGAAACAAAGATACAAGTCAGTTTCATAGTAGAATA
The DNA here is from genome assembly GCA_026770625.1 of Nicotiana glauca. Classification (NCBI taxonomy): domain Eukaryota; kingdom Viridiplantae; phylum Streptophyta; class Magnoliopsida; order Solanales; family Solanaceae; genus Nicotiana; species Nicotiana glauca. The sequence continues at coordinate 195,736 of MU707571.1, forward strand.
GGGAATTAAATGCTTTAAAAAAGTAAAGGCATATAAGAAATGTAAAGTCAGAGTAATAGCTTGAAATGTTAAAAGCCTAAAAGAATTCCCCAACAGAGTTTCCATGCTGTCATGCCCGCTTTTTCTTGCAAAATCGGGTTCATGACATTTGGGAGGACAACTCGTTCCCTTTCGGGAATTGGGTTTAAGAGAATTGAAGAATCGCCACCTAATGATTTAAGTGCATTAGGATACTAAGAAGGGTTTTGTTCAAATAACCAGAGATTGGGTAAGGGCTTGAAATTATTCCAAAGGAAAGGTGTTAGGCACCCCTCAAAATCCACTAGTGTGGTTCCCAGCCAAGCTATTGTTGTGACTTTAAGTACCAAGCAACGTCACCAGCGGAGAGATGGCTAACATGGTGGTCCAGGTATTGGAAAGTCACAAGATCACTTTTCATAAATATGAGCTGCCACCAGAAGGGTTAAGTCACAACAAGGCTTTGCACATCACCATGCAATGCGAAGATTATTTCATCACCAGAATCCTAATTGATGCAGGGTCCAGCCTCAACATTTTTCTGTTGGTAACACTTAGGACATTGGAAAAGGGACTGCATGAGATCAAGGACGGGGCGTCAAAGCTTTTGACGATCCCCAAAGGTCCACCATTGGGGAAATTAGCCTGTGTTTGCAAATGGGCCCTACTTGGTTTGATGTTGATTTTCAAGTAATAGACATGCCGGCATCTTACAATCTGTTATTGGGATGACCATAGATTCATGTCGATAGGGCAGTAGCATCAACACTACATCAGGCTGTAAAGTTTGAGTGGAATCACCAAGAGGTGATTATTGAAGGTGGCGGTAGCAATCCCATATACAGTCGACAGACCATCCCAGCAATAGGAGGCAGAAGAAAGATAGGCAGGGAGACTTATCACCACATCAAGCGAGTTAATGCCATTGACAAGGACAAATGGTGGGGCAACAAAATTAAGAGCATATTGAACTGGAGCGGTACGAACCTGGCAAGGGACTTAGCAAGGACCTCCAAGGAATCGCTAAGCCCATCAAGCTCAAGAAACATGGCACCACCTTCGGATTGGGATACGAGTATGCTTGGGATAAATTCAACCACTAGTCGCCACCATGGCGCAGTCCTTACTATCCATTGGAGGAGCCAATATCACTCTTGGAATAGACTTTCCAACCGGCCAAAGTTATCTATGGGTCAGAAGAAGAGGAAGCACTGGCAGCAGTGAGGAATTTGTTCCTGGAAGACAATGATATGGATTGTTGTGTCATTTTCTAGGAGGAGGGGGAGGAAGGCCCTTCCATATAGGTAGCAAGCAGAGGAGCATGCCTCAATAACTGGACCATCAGAACCACCAGAGCCTGACGAGCCTCCGGGTAGCAATGCTGAACAAGCATCATGCACTATCTTTTATTTTTATAGTTGACTTTCCTTTCACATTTTAAAATTTGCAATTAGATATTCAATGTTCAAAATAGTTATGGAATTTATCAAAGCATTTCTATTTTCCTTATAAATCAATACACTTATTATTTCTTCTCATTACTTTACTTATACAGTATTACTATTACTTATCTTGATGAACCGATGATTGTGACATGTAATGAGACAACACAACAAACAGACATAGACTCAGAGAAAGATGACATACCAGAAGAGATCGTTAAGGTAATCGAGAGTTTTTGAAAACAGGCCAAACTCCAACTTGGACGAGACCGAAATTATTAACCTGGGGGATTAAGAGAATGTCAAAGAAACACGAATCAGATTTCACTTATCGTTATCAGAAAAGAAGGAATACACAGAATTTCTAAAAGAATATGAGGACATATTCACCTGGTCGTACAATGACATGACTGGTCTGAGTACATCTATTATGGCACACAAACTGCCAACTGATCGATATGTCCTCCGATAAAGCAGAAGCTTAGAAAGTTCAAACCTGGTATAAGTGTGAAAATCAAGGAAAAAGTCACCAAGCAGGTCAAAGCTAAAGTTCTCAGGGTAGTTGAGTATCTGACATGGTTAGCTAACATCGTGCCAGTACCAAAGAAGGCCGGGAAGGTTAGAGTCTGTGTCGACTACCAGGATCTCAATCGGGCCAGTTCGAAAGATGACTTCCCCTTGGAAAACATACATATCCTAATCGACAATTGCACCAAGCATGAATTGCAATCATTTGTGGATTGTTTTGCTAGTTATCATCAGATCCCGATGGATGAAGAAGACGTTAAGAAAATAGCTTTCATTACGCTGTGGGGAATGTAATGCTACAAGATGATGTCTTTTGGGTTAAAAAATGCAGGGGCAACCCCCTATATGCTGGTTTATGGTACGGAAGCTGTCATTTCCACCGAAGTAGAAATTCCTTCCTTAAGAATCATACAGGAAGCAGAGCTCGACGATGCAAAATGGGTGAAGAGTCATTATAAGAAGCTAGCTCTTATAGATGAAAAGAGAATGAATTCAGTTTGCCACTGTCTGCTTTATCAGAACAGAATGACCAGAGCATTCAACAAAAGAGTCAGGCCAAGACAGTTCATACTGGGGCAGCTAGTATGAAAGAAAATTTTCCTGCATCAAGATGAAGCCAAAGGGAAATTCTCTCCCAACTGGTAATGTCCATACATGGTTCACCAGGTTTTGACGGGGGGAGCCCTTATACTTGTAGAAATTGACGGAGAAGTTTGGCCAAAACCAATCAATTCAGATGCAGTCAAGCGCTACTATGTGTAATCTTATGCTTTCCTATATGATGTAATTTAAACTACGTCTGACCTGATTCCCATTTAAGATGGGATACGTAGGTAGTCTTATAGATTTGGTCACAATTTAATACAATTTTCATTTCCCCCCGCAATTGAAAACTAGGGCAGAATTTTGAGGAGGACCCTCAAAATTCTGTAACAAGAGAGGTTGCAATGTCTTGATCCGCGTCATAGTCATCGATTCATCTAAAGTTATTTCTTAAATATACACTTCTGTCACATTTTTTACAAATTCATGCATGTTTATTATCGAAACCGCCTTGTTCAGCAATGCTACCCCCAATGATACATATTGTATCACCAGATCAAAGCCGAACAGGTCAAGCAAGGCCGGCGGGGATATGAAATAACCTCCCCTCTACAAAACTCACAAATTTTTTTGTATCCAGAAACTTGGATTGCGAAAGCATCTGGCTTACTATACACTCATGAGACAAACATTGTTCATGAATATAACTCTTAGAATTGTTGCATTTACCATGATTTGCTATTCACGCATCTCGATGATATTCCCTACACTGTAATGTTCCCCAACAGTCACAATATCGCAACTTGCTATCAGCTAGGACACTCTATTACCACTTGCTGTTTTATTTGTATTTCTTCATTGTATAAGGCTACCATTCTGCCTTCTGAAACTAAACAATGTCTCCATCTACATTTTCTACACTTCATAAGGCTACCATTCTGCCTTCCAACACCAAACATTGTCTTCATCTACATTTTCTATATTGCATAAGGCTACCATTCTACCTTAAGGCTACCATTCTGCCTTCCGAGACTAAACACTGTCTCTATCTGCATTTTTTGCATTGCATAAGGCTACCATTCTGCCTTCCGAGACTAAACACTGTCTCAATCTATATTTTTTGCATTGCATAAGGCTACCATTCTGCTTTTTGAGACTAAACATTGTCTCCATCTGCATTTTCTGTATTGCATAAGGCTACCATTCTGCCTTCCGAAACTAAACACTTTCTCTATCAGCATTTTCTACATTGCATAAGGCTACCATTCTGTCATCCGAGACTAAACACTGTCTCCATCTGTATTTTCTGCATTGCATAAAACTACCATTCTTCCTTCTGAGACTAAACATTGTCTCCATCTGCATTGCATGGCTGAAAGATCGCCACTTTATTTACGCTTGCATGGCTGAAAGATCGCCACTTTACTTATGCGTGCACGGCTGAAAGATCGCCACCTACTACATTTCATGGGCTGAAAGATCACCACCTATTACATTTCATGGGCTGAAAGATCGCCACCTACTGCATTTCATGGGCTGAAAGATTGCCAAATTATCTTAGGGCATCATTGTTCGGAGGCATCATTCTCATAGCCCGAGAACGCCATGTCATGGCCTGAAGATCCCTTTAATTTTTTACATATCATTATTCAAAGGCATTATGGTTCGGAGGCATCATTCTCATAGCCCGAGAGCATCATTTCATGGCCTGCAAATCCTTTATTATACAATTCATGGCCGCAGACATCATGGTCTGAGGACGTTGTCCTAAATATCCAAAGACAGCATTCACGGTCCAACGGGAATTTGCATCATGTTTAAATTTACGCACAATATATGTCTGTATTTTCTTATTTGCAAGTAAACCGGCGAGCAACGACTATCTCAGTAGGAGCGATCCCGCTCCATTTAGCGCAGCCCTATTAGACCTTAACCATTCATCCCAACCTGAATATTGCGTCCGTTCTTGAAAGGTCTCCATCGGCATACTCTGCCGACGGATCCCGAACTACATATGGCCTAATTCCTATAAGATCAGGGATAAGTAGGTAGCTCAGAAACCAGAGCACGGCCAAACCTCTTCAAGTCGTTTCATCCGGTCAAAATCGGTCATCATATATTTACCCGACAACTCTTTCATCCTTCCCGGGTAAAGAGGGGCAGCTATTGATACCTAATATTTTGCTGTATTTTAAAAACAAAAATATGCAAAATACCTTCAAAATGACCTATATAGGTATATATAATTATATCCCAAGGTTGCATTATTTTTTCTTAATTTTCCAAAGATTTTTTAATCAATTTATCGCCTTATTTTATCAATAAAACCCCAATAATTATCACCAAAATTATCATTTTCGGTGAATCATTTATTAGATTCTCATATTTATACTAAAATATAGCTTATATATTTTTTACACATTTTTTACAAATTTTTAGTATTTTAAGGATAAAATTGCATAATTGCAATATTAACCATTTTTAGGTTTAAATTTGTCTCATATTTATAAAATGAGATTTTATATTTTTAAATTGATAGTTATATATTATAAATCATTTTAGTGCTTTCAATTAGTTTTCAAAGATTTATTTACTATTTTTTATAAATTAAATGGGAAAAAGGGGCTATTTAATTTATAGTCAGATTTGGCCTTCTAATTTAGCCTAATTAAACCCAATACCCAACCCAAATACCCAAGCCCAATCCAAAATCTACCCGACCCAACCCAGATTAAATATTGGTTGTTGATCAATTTTTATCAACGGTCTAGATTTGCCCTTACCAAATTAAACCAAATGACCCCCCATGACCCCTCTCATTTCCTCACTTGTCTCTATCTATCTATCTTTGGTTCTCTCTAGAACCTTCCCCCTTCCCCTCCACTCCGATGAGTTTCACTCACCTTCTCCGGCCACCTTCAGGGCTAAATCTATGGTGTCTCACCACCTACCGGCCTTCCATGGTGCATACACGTTTGGTTGCTGAGATTTCATGGTCTGACCACGAAAAAGCTTCATCCAGACCTTATTGATTCAAGTTTTATGTCCATCTACGACCTTGCTCTGGCAAGCCATGTCTGTTTCAAGCCTGGCTTCGACCCCTCATACTTAAATCTATCCAAGCCTTTCTCACCGTTTGGGCTCCTCTGAAACCCTAGCTTTTAAGGTTCTTCTATTTTCTTTAGATCAGTTCTAGATCCGAGTTTTCCCTAAACCTTTAAACGATTTCTTGATATTTCTTTCAAAAATTTATGCTTTCAAAACCTTTATATTTTTCTGATTCAGGGCTTTTCTTTGCTTGTGTTCTTTATATGTTCTCTACTGTGTTCTTTATATGTTTCTCTATTGTTTTCTTTATATGTTTCTCTACTGTGTTCTTTATATGTTTCTCCTACTATATTCTTGTTAAGTTTCTTCAATATGCTTCTCCTACTATTCTTATTAGTTTCTTCCATTAGGTTTCTTATCAGTTCTTCTACTGTGTTTCTTTGAGTTCCTCTACTGTGTTTCCCATGTTGTTCTTGTACTATGCTTCTCATGAGTTCTTGCTACTGAAAGAGCATGTTAAAGGTCTCAGTTCCTTTTTGAGACTTCTGAACCTATTTCGACTAGTATTTTTTTCCTTGATTACTTGTCCTCTCATCTTTGCACTCGATTGATGGAAAAACCCTAAAATTTGGGGGTTCATCCGAGTTTGAGAACATTGGCTATGTGATATGCTAGTTCTTCATCTTTGAAAATGTCTGATTTCAGAAACCCTAACTATTTCGAGTTTCTGAATTTGTTTCATCTGTTGCTCAACTGAGTCTTGAAATCTTTGTTTCAACCTCTGTTTCTTTAAGCAATTCTGATTCTCCACTAAAATCTTCTAATGTCTTTACACTGGACCGTTTGTATGTTATTTGATATTATCTCTCTTCTACATTGCTGACCTATGTGACTACCATGATCCTATAGTATACTACCTACTGATTTTGCAACGACATGACATTTTCTTTCTTTGTCCTAAATTCAGCTTAGCATGTTTGTGTGCTCTTTATATGTGCTGAACTTCCCTCTAAAATGGCTTTTAATTTTGGTTAATTTTAGACTTCCTTTTGTATAGGTTTGATTGATTTCTTTCCTTGTTTGTTGATTTCCCTGTGACTCGATTTAAGTTAAAAACTCTCCTCGGCTTTTCTGACTTGGTTCTTTCATGGACCAGTAATTACAAAATCTCTGATCCTTGATTTAATATCTACTAATTAATTTTTCTTACCATATTTATGTAATCGTGTATTTCAAAATTCTGCCCTAATGTAATTTCTTATGTACCTACCCCTAATTGCCTACTTGGCACAAGATGCTTGTTTGGTCTCTTCCCTTAAATAACTTTCTTGTTCATTACCGTTTAAGTCTAAATTCCTTAATTAAAGGAAGTCTTGTACTGATTGATCTTAATTGATACACAGTTCCTTAATTGTTTTCTTACCTTATTTCTGCCTGTTTTTCACACTATAAGTACATGACTCTTTCATTAACAAATCCATCACGGGTAGTCTTTCAAAAACCTACACTTACACTTAAAATTATTCTCTCTTGTTTGCTTAAACTGTGGCCTGTTACAAGACTTGTTGCTTGCTTTCTCTCTATTTGTTTCTTTGAAACTGGTATGTCCTGATTTAAGTTTCAGCACCACAACAAGGTGCTTATTTACTGCTTTAGTATCCTTGTTTACTGCTTATGTATAGTTCAACATTCATTCTAGCATACTGATTTCTTTCTGCCTGTTCAACTATGAATCCAAAACCCCTACCCCCCTATGTTTTTAAGCTATGGTTTGAGGCATGGAAATACTGCAAGTTATTGTCCATGAATCAAATTTGATCCCCTGGGATCCTAGCCTTTAATAACATGTGTTCTGGCAGGCTTATAGGTGTGCTAGCACTCTCCATTGTTGGGCATGCCTAGTGTCTTCCTTGGCCTAAGCAATAGGTTCTGTACAATCTCCATATTCCCCTAAACCCCTTGTGTGTACTTATTTGTAGCTGGTTCACTCTCCTTTTCCCTTTTAGCATTTTGATCTACACTTGCACACCCTCTTAGCCTTTAAGTTCTGCCCCCTCTTGTAAGCCTTGCCTTGGGACACTTTGAGTTCCCTCTTAACTTGGACACTTGAGGGCTGGCCTTTCCACACTGCACTTGTCCCAATATGATAATATATTTGGGTGTGAGCATTTCCTGGAGTCCCATGTAGGCTCTTAGGGAACTTTGACACACTCAAATGGAAGAAAGGCTTTGGATCATGATCTTATGGAGTTGGTTTACCCCATATTTCAGACATGAAGTTTGAATCAGGCTCTCCTTGGTTTTACTTTTATTTGTATTTTTTTTTATGTATTTTCACTTTATTCTGGGCTGTAATAATTTGTAATAAACTCTTGGGGATGGTTAGTGAAAGGGTGGGTAACTATGTATGCAAAAAGGGTAGATACCATGCCTATAGGTATTTTAAATCTGCATGCATATATAAATCATGCCTATAGGTCCTTCTAAATCATGTCCATAAGTATCTGGAAATCTGAATTCTGCATATGCATATAGGTCCCTTTAAATCCTGTATATCCATTTTAATCTAGAAATCATGTCCATAAGTATCTGGAAATCTGAATTCTGCATATGCTTATCGAAAATATGTTTATAGGTCCTTTTGAATCTTGTATATCCATTTTCATCTAGAAATCATGTCCATAGGTTTTAAAATAATTTCTGCACCTAGAAATCATGTCCATAGGTTTTAAAACAATTTCTGTACCTAGAAATCATGTATGTAGGTTTTTAAAACAATTTCTGCACTTAGATATCATGTTCATAGTGTCACGACCCAAAATCTACTAAGGGTCGTGGTAGCGCCGGACACCACCGTCAGGCAAGCCAACCAAATTACTTAATTAAATTACAAATTTAACAATTTTAAAAACCAAGATTTTCCTTCAATTTTACTGGTAAAAGACAAATCTGTGCAATGTAAATAAAAGATTGTCTGGAAGTAAATACAACATACCCAGTAATCATCCCAGAACTTGGTGTCACAAGTGCATGAGCAATTTCTAAGAAATAATATAATACAACAACCGTCTGGAATACAATATTGGACATAAAATAAATACAGATAACTGAAAGAGACTCTGTTGGCTGTGGGTCACCTCAAAAATTGTAGCTCACTTAAGTCTCCATATCAACCATGCTGCTACGCTCAGTAGGCCACTAGAGTTACATATACCTGTGCAACAAAAATACACAGAAATGTAGTATGAGTACAAAAACAACGTTTACTCAATGAGTATCCCATCTAATCTCGAAGAAGTAGAGACGAGATGGTCGACTTCAACACTTACTATTGGTCGAATAATGATATACCAATAATATGTTAAATAGTAGAATTTTATAAACATGATATAATTTGATAGGTTGAAGCAAATGAATGACTCTTTCTTTTATAGGAAATTTCCAAATTCGTTTTCATCATTTACACAATTATTCACAAACCGAGAAGAGGCTATAAAACTTCAAAAAGTTTCAAGGCAAGCAATACAAGCATGCGCAAATCATGTCGAGGATGTACGGCCCGATCCAACAGAAATGTAAATTGTGCACTGCCGAGGGTCAAATGGCTCGAACCTTAGATGCATCTATTACCTCGCTTGTGAACTATCCCTGCGACGCAGTCAACATAAAATAAACAAACACCCTGTTCGCGAATCATGCATGCGACACAGGTACACACAGGATTACATGCTCAAATAGCCCATTAAGAATTTGTCGGGAAACATTTATTCAAATAAAGGCCAATTCTCCTATAACCAATTTAAAGAAAGTGAAGTTTAATCCTTTTATAAATTCATTTACTAATTTGATGTGATTTAAGCAATTCAAGTTGTCGACCAGTTTACAAATAATCCGCGTATAACATGTTTTTGGGTCCTAGTCTACCCGGACAATAGGATAATAGTAGCTACGCACGGACTCTCGTCACCTCATGCGTACGTATCCCCCATAAATAGGAGCACATAAACAATTAACTCACCTATGGGGACAATTCCCTCTTACAAGGTTAGAAAGGAGACTCACCTCACTCCGAAGATCCATAACCGGCATTTCACATTCATCCGAAGACTCGAACCGATGAACAAAGCTCTAAAGCTAGCCAATAATGATACCAATCCATTAATATATATACTCAATTATTCAATACAACCCAATTTATAACAATTCCTAACCCCGATCGAAAAGTTGACAAAAATTCTCTCGGGCCCACGGGCCCGGATTTCCAGATTTTTTTTTTAAGATTAAGCTTACCCATGACTCCATGAACTCAAATATGTGATTTTCTCTTAATTTCATACTCAAAATTGTGGTCAAATTCCAAGAATATCAATTTTGTAAGTTTTCCCTCAACCCCAAGTTTTCTACAAATTTCCATGTCTAAATCCATATATAAACCTTGTATTTAACTCAAAGCTAGCATAATGTACTTACCTCGTGAAGAATGACGGAGCCACCTCTCCAAGAGCTCCAAAATTGCCCAAGATCTGAGTGAAATTGAGCAAAAATGACTTTGAGCCCGTATTAAACGAACCTCACTGCCCAGCGATTTCCGCATCTGCGAAGAAGGGGCTGCATCTACGAAAAAGGGGCGAAGGGCTGGGACCGCATCTGCGGTCTCCAGACAGCATCTGCGGAGCTGCTTCTGTGGCTTGGGAGCCGAATCTGCAGTTCCTGGCCTGGGTCGCCCTGGGCCGCCCTGGGCCGCTTCTGCGATAGGAAAACCGCATCTACGGTCTAAGAACCATAGATGCGGTTATGACAGAAGCAGCAATCCTTCAGCCTTCTCAAAATTTCCAAATTCGATCCGTTAACCGCCCAGAATCCTCCCGAGGCCCCGAGAACCCCAACCAATCATACCAACCAATCCTAAAATATATTATGGACTTGCTTGAGGTCTCAAATCATATCAAACAACGCTAAAACCACGAATCGACCTCCAATCCAAGCTTTATGAACTTTAAAATTTCAAACTTCTACTTCTGATGTTTAAACCTATCAAATCACATCCGATTGACTTCAAATTCTGCACGCAAGTCATATTCGACATCACAGACCTACTCCAACTTCCGAAATCGGATTCCAACCCCTATATCAAAAACTCCACTTCCAGTCAAACTTCTCAAAAACCTTCAAATTTTTATCTTTAGCTAAATGGCTCCAAAATGACCTACGGACCTCCGAATTCTCTTCTGATCGCTCTTCCAACTCTAGAATTACCATAGGAAGCTTCTCCTAGACTCGGAATCCCAAATGAACATCGATAACACTGAAATACACATCAACCCAAACTTATGAAATTTCTTCTAAAATGCTAAATTCCACAATAGGCGCCAAAACGCTCCCGGGTCATCCAAAACTTGATCCAGGCATACGCCCAAGTCCGAAATCATCATACAAACTTGTTAGAACCTTCAAATCTTGATTTTGATGTCGTTTATTCAAAAATCCAATCTTAGCTAATTCTTACAACTTAAAGCTTCTAAAATGAGAATTCTCTTTTCAAATCAACTCTGAATTTCTTGAAATTCGATTCCGACCACGCGTATAAGTCATATTTCCTGAAATAAAGCTGCTTATAGCCTCAAAGTACTAAACGACGTGCTAGAGCTCAAAACGACCGATCGGGTCATTACACATAGGTTTTTAAACAATTTCTGCACTTATATATCTTGTTCATAAGGTTTTAAAACATGTTCAACATTTAGATATCATGTTCATAGGTTTTAAACAAGTTTTGCAATTAGATATCATGTTCATAGGTCTTAAACAAAATTTAGCACCTAGATGTCATGTCCATGAGTTTAAAGCGAGTCTTTTGCATTTTATACCACGTTCAAAATCAATTACGCATAGAAAGCCTGCCTATAGGAACTCCCAATCAAATCTGAGCCGCTTATTTCATGTATGGAACTAAAATCAGTAACAACGATACTATTAGCTGTAGAACTTATAATCTTCGTTAAAAACTGGCCTTTCTTTTAACCTGACTACCCTTTTTTTTAAACCAGTACGTGTCTAGTTTATTTTTTTTAACCTTGTTATTCCGCTACTTTCTGAATTCAATAGATACCATGCCTATAGGATACTTGTCCAATACTTAGGCAAGCCTTAGGGTATAAATCAGTTTCTGTTAATAGCTATAACCAGCAGGCAGGCTTGATTCGGGCTTCTTATCTGAATTATGTAATAAATAAGTCTGCCTCAACCTTTAAGTTCTCTCATGTTTAGTATTTAATTAGACCTTAACTAGTATGTGTAAGTCATGTTAATTACGCATTTCTTTGTTAATAGAGGTATATCTGAGTCGTTGCTTGTTATATGTTTTCCCCAACTTGCAATACATGTTTTTATGTCGACTTAGAGTTTTTACCTTTGAAAGCTAAAAATAAACCTAATATCCCTCCCCTCTTAGGATTAGTAGTCCTAAATGCCTTCGGGGCTGATAAGATTGGGACGGGTAATAGCATGTGATAATAGGTGAATTTTACTATGTTCATGCCTTAAACAATCACATTTTTTAGTTGTTTTGATAATATATATGAAGACAAAATGCTCTTATTAGTATTTTTCATGAATTGTAGGTACAAAATGGTTAAGGAAGGCTAAGGAGCAATTTTGGAGTCAAAAGTAGAAGAAAAAGGCCATATATGCAAAATTCCATGGAAATCATGCCTTAACAGCCCTGAAGAATCAGAGACACTGTTTCGCCGCGGTTCCACCGCGATCGCTGTAGAACCGCGGTGGGTGAGGGCTGCTGAAGTTGTGAGATTTAGAAGGGTGGTTTGGCCGCGGTTCCACCGCGACCGCGGTAGAACTGCGGCAGGCGCCGTAAAGTTGAGGGACTGAAGTGTAAAAACG